>OOFE01000059.1:15017-34626 GCA_900323365.1 Monocentris japonica | reverse complement strand
TCTCTTGATGGGCAGTTAGAGGATAGATTGGCCTGTCTATGGAAGAAGCAGAGGGGGGAAGACAGGATACTTGGCAGACTGAAAAAAAGAAAGAAAAAGAAGCAGAGCAAAAGGAGAAGAAGAGGGTGGGCAAGACGGGCTGATGAAGAGGATGAGAGAGAGCGAGAGAGAGAGAAAGAGAGAGGCAGTAGCCTCATTCAAGCACAGATATCTAAGGCCATAAACATTAAAAAAGTTAAAAAAGTTTCAGCTTTGCATGAAATCATGCATGCTTCCTGTTCACGGCTAGATAAGATAATACTTGCCGTAAACCCTCTTCAACTGATTTCGCAGGCCTATAGTATGTAATGATATTTCAATGAGCTTGTAATATGAAATGATGCTGTCAGTGCTATCTTTGTATGGCACGAACAAGTCTGAGTATATCTATTCTCTCACAAGAAACACTGAATATCCAGCTATTCAGGGGAGGTTTACAGAGAGAGCATCTTTCTTCAACATATTGAAAGAAAAGCGTCATGTTTCCTGAAGCGAATGTATGGATATAAGAAAACAACACTCCTGCATGATATCTCCTTTACATTATGGGTATACTGTACTGTGCAGCCCCCCTCAGCAGCAGGCCTGTTTATTCAAAGGAGGCCCTGGGACGAAGGGTAGCATGACATTTCCTGTCCGTGTGCCAAGAAAAAGATACATTCTTCTGCCGGGCACCCCATATTTCCTGTCTCCCTTCGGACAGCAACTGAAAGACACATCCCGTGCTGCCCCCCCGACCCCCAGCCCGTCACCATGGTCTCACAGAGATATCCAGCTGCCTTTATTATAATTCTCTATGAAAGAGGAATTAATTTCCAAAACGCTATATAGGCACTTTGTTAACTAAAATCTAAATCTAAAACATGAATCATTTATTCTGTAAAGGGTTGTTTTGTTAACCAAGGACTTGCCCAAAAAGGAATTTGCTTTAACTTTGTGCTATCAATAATGTTATAAGACTAGGTAATGTTATAAGACTTTTTTTTTCAAATGGTGGATACCTCATTTTGGAATGAAACCTTAATTATGGTACAAAAAACAAACTAGGTACTTTTAATCATCCTTCAATACTCAGACAGCTTATTCAGAAAAAATAGCCAACTTATGTCTCACCTGCCTACTACATGACTTGGTGCTGCGAGTATCTATTGACCTGTCATCACACTAATTTGCCTATCAGAGACTCGCAAGATGCACATGTTTCTACCTGTTCTACGTCTAAACTGCCTATTGTGTTTGTTTCCAAGGCAATCCCATTGTTGTGTAGCGGTGACAATTTTTACTTCCAAATGGTATGAGTCAGTTATCCCATTTAGTTTACCCTATTAATAACACAAGCCATACAAGCACCTGAAAGGATAGTGGGGGTGAAACAATGTGTTGTGGTACACTGAATCAGCCAGGTTTTCCTTGGCATCGCTGATGACTAACCTGCCGTACCCCCACGTGAATAAAACCCTAAAAATGATTCCTTTTCTCCAGTAGTTTTAGAGGGTGGTACCTACCCTACCTTGCTATCCAACCCTTCCAGGGAAGCACCAGGAGTGAGTCACAGAGTCAGGAGTGAGTCAGTCCTTTACCTACGGCTGAGACACTCTCATTGCAAAACTAATTAAAAGGAATTAAAGGAAAGCTCCTGTGAGAATTGAATGACAACTAATCTTTTTTTTCTTTTTTTTGCTCACTTCAGTGAATGTTTTTGCAGTGTTTGCGCTATGGCTGTGGGTGGGTGGATTGCGCCATCTGGTGACCCAGAAATGTGAGCAAATGTGTTCATTCAAGTGTGTCTTTAACAACTTTGATCATTTGCCTTCATGGATTGCCTTTTTGTCAAGACAAGATCAAACCTCCCTTAAACAGTGGGAAGTGCAGACAGACGCAGGCCAGCTGTGTACCGGTGACAGCTGGGACTTTTATTGCTGCATGCTGATTGGAGGGTTGCGGTTGACAGAGGGTGGAGGAGACTAGTGCGCTAAGGTGTGCGTCAAGAAGTGTGCGCCCCAGTGCTCTCCGGCCAGTAAGCGCACACAGACAATAACTTCAACTATTACGTCCGGAGGTCCGCCGAGTCGTTTGTCTCTGTGGACTTGAGTGAGATGTAGGATTGCTTTCTGCTGCTCATTCCCATCTTCAATACACGTTTTTAGGCAGGTCGGACACCATGACTGGTAAGTTTACGATAGTTATTTTTTCATTCTATTTTTTTACACTGTTTGAAATGATGTTGTAGTAAAACTCTAGGCGTTGTGATGATTGACAGACTTGGAACTGTCGCAACAGTCACACCCTCTTACTGTAACTAGGCATTATATGGGCTGGAGCCTATTGCTGGTGTACTATCAGTCATAAGGTTATCAGGTGCAGGTTCACAGATTACCTCAACAGAATGAAACATTGTCTGTGGAGTTTAGCCAGACATCTAACGAGAAAGAATGGTTTAAGTCTCCTTCGTGCAGTAGTTTACTTTCACTTAAGCTGATAATGTGCGGATATCTTCCACATAATGCGCAAACTCTTTTTTTTAAATGTGTAGAAGTAAAATTTAGGAGAAATCTTGGTTGATGATCATCATTTATTTCTAAAGGATAGAGCATCCAGTCTGTAAAAGTGTAAAAGTGTGTCAACCACTATCCTTTAACAAGTACATTCATTTCTTCATTTGTTTTAATTGTTTGGTATCAATCATTTTGCAAACAAAGGTAACACTTTTGTCAAATAGTGGATATATAGGCCTATATATATTTACCATTTGGGAACGATTTATCATTTGTTTTAAGTAAAATCTGTGGCACAATGCAAAGTGAAAAGTGTTAATCACATGATGGCAGGGCACATTTCAGACTATTTATCGGGAGGAGATGTATAATGACAGAGATTCCTGAGCATCCAGACGTGCCCCAGCCTGCCTGCTAACCCAGGAAGCTGATCAGCTGCAGAGACTAGAGGGCACCTATTTCTCATTATTGGTGAATAGCTCAGAGGACTGGAGCCTGCATTTTGCGTAGTTTGTTAGAAGCCACAATAATGAGAAATGAGATTCTGTCTGTAAATGAACCAGGCTTTGGAGGGCTTGAGTTATTTTAGTGTGCCTTGGTCCGTTCAAAGGCTTCTTCTGGGTCAGTTAATCTGCCATTGTATCACTTGTGGAATTGATAAAGGACTCTCCCGCTGAAGGATCAATAAAGCACTGCTGCTATTACTACTACTAATACATTTATATGAAAAATTTGATTTGATTTTTTCAGGCGGATACGTTATTTTAGAAATGCCCATGACTCAGTTTTCCATAAACTTGTTCATAAACTCCTGTTATTCACTTTCTCCCTTTGTCATCCCCTTAGCGTATGTCTCTCCCACAGGGCAAAGTGAATGGGGTTGAGAATGCCTTTGTCTGATATCCTTGGTGTGTTTTTAGGTGTGTGATATGAGTCACGCCGGTATTTTCATTCCTGCGCTCTGAGACACAGTGAGCACTGACCAGCAAAGTGTCCTCCCCACTATAGTTTATGACCCTCATAACAGCAGACCCTTTGCTCTACATCAATGAAATAATGTCTAAATCATTGGCTGCTGTTATATAAACTCACTTCCTACACCATCTACATACGATATAAGAAGTCCATTCACACGTAGATGTATTGGCTTTCACTTAATCAAGGGGTCAATGGGTCAGTGGGTCAAATGATTTTAAATCCCTCAGACTGGTGTTTTGCAAATAGCAAATCCTACTCAGCATTCCTTAGAAGACTTCCAGTAAGACTTCCCTCTTCTCATTCCCGCACTGCACAGCAGACTATACCCAAGTAATTTGTTTTTGCATCTAGATTGCTGCTCTGAAGTTTTATATCCATTCCTGATCTTCTTCATTTTAAGTGTTCAATGAAGATGATCATTACCACTAAAGCATTTTAATTGAGGTTGAAAAAAATTTCCAGTGCACTTGAAACACCTCATATGTTTGCTACTGATGTCTAATCTTCTTTGCAGAATGGGTGGAGGACTGTGATTGTTTAAAAATCATAGCAACATAGTTAACCAGTTTTGATGGCTAAGAGTTTCAGAGACATAGATAAGCTTAGTCCCAGACAAAATCAAATGCCAATGGAATCCTCCACAGGAAAGAATATTTAGTCTAGGACTGGACTTAATACTGGACTTAAAAAGGGCCCTTAGGGTTGAAGTGTCCCTGACAATAGAAGAAGAAAAATGACCCACAGTAACAAAACAGTGTTGGGACTCACTTCATCTGCAGGTGTCTCTATTTTTAACGCACAACACAGACATTTCAGCTCTGCGGCCTTCCTGAGTGTACAGGCCTCTTTTCATTACGTCCTATTTTTCTTCCATCGGTTCTACACACCAAAATATTTTTTCTAACTGGGTGACCGCTGTGTTTTCTGCACTCAAATCTTGTGAAGTGTGAAAAATATGACCTTTTCCCTCTCTTACAGGTATCACAGCCTGGGTGGAGGATTACGACACGGCTCAGGAGGAGGTACGTGCCCCTTCCCCCTGGTCAGAGGAGCACTGTGAAGAGCTGTGGGACCGCGTGGAGAAGGTGAGACACAAGCTCACCCGCATCCTCAACCCAGCCAAACTCACCCCGTATCTGCGCCAGTGCAAGGTCTTCGACGAACAGGATGAGGACGAGGTGCTCAATTCCACGCAGTACCCTCTGCGCATCAGCAAGGCCGGTGAGAGGTGGCAATTTTTGGCATACATTTTAAACTTTAAAAACATTTTAAACCCCATTGGCATTATTTGTGAATCCCTTTACAGTGGGTTGTCTGAGAAGAACAGGTGGGTAATGATAAATGTTGACAAAGTAGTGAGAGACAGAGGGAGGAAGAACTAAAGACAGAGAGTGAGATGAAAGACATTGCTGAGTGAAGGGGAGTGGAGGAGTGAGAGAGAAGGCAGATGGGGAGTGAAAGAAGATGAAGGGGAGATGATGTAAAAAAAGAGGGGATGAAGAAAAGCACCTTGGCTAATACCAAGTCCATATTATTATTGTTCCATTGCCATTGAGGTAATGCTAGTGTTAGTCATTCATCATGATCATGTTTGAAATACCTATGTAACTACATAGGGCAACTGATAGTCACTTGCATTTTTGTGGTTAGCCTGTGTCAGCTACGCTAACTTACAATGCCAAAATGCTGACACAAGTGTGCATCAGTTTATTCATTTTCCACAAATGTTCACAACTGAAGACACCAGGGTAGCTTATGCAATTTTTCAGACTAATACTTTATTCTCTCTGATGTTTACCAGGACGTTTGCTCGACATCCTGCGAGGGCAGGGCCAGCGAGGTCTCCAGGCCTTTATGGAATCGTTGGAGTTCTACCACCCAGAGCAATACACCCAGCTGACTGGAGAACAGCCCACACAGCGCTGCTCCCTCATACTGGGTATGCACGGGTCACTGTGCATGTGACTATGTTGGGTGGATGGGTGGAAAGGTATCTAGGTGGGTGGTTGGTTGGGTGTATCGGTATACACTTCTGGATATACTTCTGTTCTGTTACCAATCTTCAGTATTCCTCTGCCACCCTTCTCTTATGTGACTCTCTCCTTTCTATCATAACCCATGCACCTTTCCTGAAAACAACTCTATCCTTCTTTGACTTACATGTGAGATTACCCTCTCCCTACCTTAACCAATAGCCCCCACTTCTCTCCTCCACCTGTCTCCCCCCAGATGAGGAGGGTCCAGAGGCTTTGACCCAGTTTCTGCTGCTGGAGGTGCGTAAACTGAGGGAGCAGCTCCGAAGCAGCCGTATATGTGAGCGACGTCTATCCCAGCGTTGCCGGGTGGCGGAGGATGAGCGTAGCCGCGCTGAACGTAAAGCCCAGGAGTTTCGTCATGACCGGCTGCAGCTGGAGAGGTCTGTCTAACTTTCCTATTTAGTTAATTTGTTCTTCCCAAGCTAGGCAACTTTGCATGTTGGCAGCTCCAAATGGCAGCAAGAGGTAATACGTCAGTACCCAGAAATCATGGAAAGTGACATCAGTAAACTCCACACAGCACACTATCACAAGATCTCAAGTTGGTGAGTCCAGCTTTCTCTGGACCAAGTGCCCAAGTGCTCTTTGGTAGGCAGTTTGTATTTCACTCTTAAGTTTCAATTTGTCACTTCTTGAGGGCAGAGAACATTTCCCACCAGTGTACATACCCGACACCAGAGTGTCATTTGAGCAAACAGGGTGAATCTACAGGGTCTCAGTTAGGAGGGACGGGACCCCCTTTTCTGTTGCAGCCCCACTTTGTGATATAACATCTTGATGAAAGAATAACAAGTGATGAGCAACAGGGAATCCATGAGTGATAATCACTCATTCTAACTCCATAGAAAGCACATTACTTAAAAAAAAATGTTTTCCTCGCATTGCACAAAAATGAATAAATGCAAAGTAATAACAGAATGCATGTGTTGAAATCATATGTGATCCCAAGACTGCGTCAGGACTGGGAGTCTGGCAGTCGAGAGCTGGGCAGGCTGAAGGACAGGCACCTGGAGCAGGCTGTGAAATATTCCAGGGCCCTGGAAGACCAAGGCAAGGCTTCCACACGTGAGAGAGAGCTACTGAGGCAGGTATGTAGGTGCAGGTAAAGATAGAGAATCTGACTGTAAAGTAATTGTACATTTTAAACTTAATTTACCTTTTTGTTGATTTGTAATTTAATTTACCTAGGAAGATTAACAGCATGTTCTCCATGTATGCTCCTGTTTCACATTCGAGTTCCAGACATTCATGCTGGTAGGCTGGGGGCCGTCTACTACAACCACAGTCTTTTACTGTTAGTCACTGAGCAACTCCACTGGAACAGTTGAGGGCACTTCATTGTTATCTGAATGAAGGGAGAGGATTAGTCATTCCCTTTCCCCACCCACCCATTTTCTCAACCAATCCAGGGATTCCAACCAGTTATCATCTGGTCACAAGCTTCCCAACTTGTAGGCTATTGTTGCCCCAAGCTTTAAAATGCTGCTTTCATTTTGTTGGAGGAAGTAGATTCTCATTTGCAGTGTAATTCAACTCACCTGTGAAAATGGTGAGGAGAAAAGAGCTGTCTGAGGATGTCAGAAAACTATTATCACATACATAAGTGTTCACAAGGCTATAAGGCCATCTCTAGAGACAGTGGTATTCTGGTTTCCATAGTTTGCAATGTTTTTAAGAAGTTTGCTGCTCATGGAATCTCCCAGGATGTGGTGGTAAGATCTTAGATGTTGTCGAAGGTTGGTGCAAGCCATTGAAAAAACACCTCGCATGACATCCAGAGATCTCAAGGCTGACCTGGAGAAGTCTGGGATAATGGTTTCGGCTCATACCATACACGGATACTGAACCAAGAAGGGCTTTATGGTCTGAGGCCACAGAAGACCCCACTGCTGAAAGAGAAACGCAAGAAGGTCCAATTGATCTTTGCCAAGACCCACCTGGACAAATCTAAGTCCTTCTGGGAAAATGTTCTGTGAGTTCTTTGAGCTCTTTGGCAATGCAGATCAGTGCTTTGCTTACGGATGATGAAATTAAGCTTTTAAAGAAAAGAACACCCTACCTACAGTCAAATACAGTAGAGGTTCCATAATGCTGTGGGGCTGCTTTGCTGCCTCGGGTACTGGACATCTGGAATGTATTAAGGGCATCATGAAATCAGAAGAGTACGAAGGCATTTCGGAGTGAAATGTGCTACCCAGTGTCAGAAAACTGGGTGGCCAGCGATGAGTACTGATCTCAATCCCATTGAGAACCACTGGTGAGACCTGAAATGTGCAGTTGGTCAAAGGAATCCTTTAAACACTGAAGAACTGGAGCAGGTTGCAATTGGAGAGTTGGAGAAACTGCCAGCAGAAAGGTGCAGGAAGCTTATTGATGGTTACAAGAAATGTTTGGAAGCAGTCATCATTGCCAAAGGCTGTGCAACTAAGCATTAGAAAAGGATGCCAATGATCATGGCCATAAAAATATTTTTTATATTTTATTCTTATTGTTTGATCATGTGCTGTTGTAAATTTGAATGATGAATGCGTGAAGACCAAAAGTTGTTTCAATTTCAAATTATTTCAGAGGACATTGTACATTATCTGCATAAAATGCAAGGGTGTCAATAATCTTGGGCAGAACTGTATATAAGGGTGACCACGGGTCCCTAAAAAGTCTGAATGAGTCTGAAAATAAAGTCTTAAAAATCTAAAATGAAGGTCTTAAAAAGTTTTGTTCAATTAGGAAGTGTTTGCCAGCTTTGTTTCTTTATTTTTATTTTTTAAATGGTCTTAAAATCAGTTTCAGGTAGCAGGTATGTTTTAAATTTGGCTTTCTGAAACTTGTAGACACCCTGTATATGCTGGTTGAAGATCTCTGTTTAGAGACAGCTTAAGCTATTTTTATATGTTTTGGGAGACTTGTGAGGGGCAAGAAACAAAGAGATGGTGTGATAAAGCTGCAAATAATAGTATAAGTGAAACTGCTGCAGCTGCTAGAGGAGAACTGATAGCAGTTCAGGCAAGCTGTATAGATGGTATCTGTCTCTCTTTTTTTATTTAGTGATCTGTCACAACATGTCGACCAAATCTTAGATGTATGCATCACTTGGTTGCAAATATTTCTGGATAAATCTTGAAGGTGATGTAAATAAAGCATTGCATTATTTCGACAATGCTATTGGTGCTTTGTGTGCATGACTGCAAATCTGGGGATTCAATGTGACTGCTCATAACAAATAGTAGAGGTGTCAGATAAATGCACTGACCCTGCCAGGGATCTCCTTAACCACTGAAATAAAAGTAGGGAAGGAAGAAAGGGGGTTGTGTTGACACCACATATCTTCTTGCACTGTTTGTCATTCTACATTATTCTAGTATTTTGTCATTATTCTATGCCATTTCTCTCACAGAACTAAAACTGTGTTATTTATCCAGATGTACAGCCAGTACTCATGTTCTCAGATGTCCCAACATGTCTTATTATGATGGTTTGGTATGTTACTCAAAGTTACTGAATTTTAGTCTGTTAATATTCCTCACCTAGCACTTAACACAGTTTGGGGGCACTTCATTTTACCAATTAAAAGACTTCAGCATTGTAAGCATTCCCCGCAGAAGCCCATGGATACTGTTAGTTGAAAATGAACGCGTTTGTCTTTTTTAGGTGACTGAATTCCCAATCTAGAAACTATTTTACAACAAAATGACAAGTGCCTGGTGTCAGGGTGTCTCTTTATGCGTGCTGTGCCATTTCTCCATACAGGTAGAAGAGCTGAAGTCCAGATTGATGGAGGCAGAGAAACAAACCATCAGTGCTCCAGCCAATGCTATGTCAGTCAAAAGGAACAGTTTGGTCTCCAGCAGTATAAAGGATTCTCCGCCTCCTTTACCAGACAAGCCTCTGCATCATATTGAGATTCAGAAAGCTGGAAATACTGGAACTCAGGTAAGACATTAGCTTTCCTCCCTGTGGGCATGACATCTTCTCCCACGTTAGATCACTTTCTTGAAAATTCAAAGATCCAAGAATCCAACTGTACTCTTCAGTTCCTGCTTCTGGTGTTGTAGTGCGGTTTTAATTTACACTGTTCCTCATCAAACTGTACTTTTGAAACTGTCTCTTTTGCGTCATAATGAACCACATTTCTTTTTCCTCTCAGTTTGTGAAAAATGTTGTTTATGTTGTTGTTTACCACAGGCGTTGATGGACATCCTGCAACAGGACCGCAGGGAGGCTGCTGAACAGAGGCAGGAGCTTGGTGATACCATCACCAGACTACAGGGGGAGCTAGAGGCCACTGAGGAGCACAGGGACAAGGTGATCTTGAAGTGATTTTTACCGTCCATCCTAAACCTTAAACACTGTATTTTCAACTTTAATCAAGAGTTGAAAGGTTTGACTTATTGCAAAGCCCATGTTTCAATTTCATAGTTTATTGTTCCACTGTAAACATGAAACTTTAGTTTATTGCCTTTGAATAGAGGTTGTAACCATGTTGTGTAGCTGGAATCTCAGTGCGAGCAGCTGCAGCTGAAGGTGAGGACGCTCCAGCTGGACTGGGAGACTGAGCAGAAGAGGAGTGTGTCCTACTTCAACCAGATCATGGAACTGGAGAAGGAAAGGGACCAGGTGCGTGTTGTGGGCTAGAGCTTGAATCAGACATTTGAGCCTCGGCCAGACCTCTTCCACTTTGTCTCTTACTCAAATGATGTCCCAGACCAACAGCCCAAATTCTCTTTTCCTCTAAACTAGTAATTATCTAAGGTCATAATTCTAATGCTGAAATGCAGGATTATACTGGAGTATGTTTTACAATATATTTTATATTTATCCAAGCATCCTATTGAAACAAAAATATAACTTTTTTATCTTTCCTTTTAAAACTGCGATTTTTTTTAAATACACCTGTCTGATCAGGCTACAGCAGAGAACAGCATCCCAACCCCCCTGCCATAGATTCAACCTACTTGCCCAAATTGTTTTTTGCACCATGCCGACTCTGTCTGTCCTCTCTACCTTTTCCTGTTTCCTCCAGGCTCTGCGTAGTCGGGACAGCCTGCAGTTGGAGTACACTGACTGTCTGCTGGATAAGAACCGTTTGCGTAAACACATCGCTGAACTACAGGCCAACCTGGAGCAGCAGCAGAGGGAGCTGGAGAGAGAGAGGGAGAGGAACAGGGAGCAAAGGGAGCAGAGCACCCCCTGCCTGCACTGTGTGAGTTAGTACAGGAGTACAGCCCTGCCTTACCAATGCAGTCTCTGAGTTACCTGTTGCACTTGTTTTTGTGTTGTAAAGTTATACTCCTCTTCCGCACCATTTAATACATATATTCTCTACATGTGTGCACCAGTCCCACTTGTCTCTGTGCAGTGAGGACCAGTGCTATGGCCCCTGCTGTTCCCTAGACCTGGACCTGAGCCCCCAAACTAATGGCACTCACCTGCTGCTACGAAAGGTCAGGGCTTGCTTCCGTCTCCATAGTTACCATCATTATTATCGTATTCACATTCACACTAGCTACAGTAGAGTCATCATCATCACAGTCCTGATTAAAAGTAGAATTAGTGGTGCCTATTGTTGGGGTATCATGCCATAACATGTAATGCTGTCTTTTTGTTCATAACTGCTTATTTAGTATGTCATCATGTGCTTAGGATCCTAAAAAAAAATCTCTGTTAGTACTAGTTTGTCCAGTTGTTTATGTACTATAACCCTTCCCTTGTATATTGGTAGGGATCATTTCCAAGGCACTTAACTGTATTAAGGACATGTCTTTTTATGCTATCATTGTAAAGAGCTATGCATGGAAGGTAACCTTTGGACTGCAGACATACATTTCTTTGAAATTTCATTATTGTATTGCATAGAAGATGGGAGATGTTTCCACAGATGCTTGCGTAACTATTAGCATGTTAGTACCTGTACTCCACAAGACCTCTCAGTTACCATGAGGTCATGTCTCTGCTTGTCTTTTCTGTGCCACAGACGCCCTCTAGAGGCCAAGCCAATGACAATTCTGAGGGTATGTTGTGCACATTGACAGCTGGAAGATCATTCTCAAGTACTTAGATAAATATACTTTATTCACTTAAATATCCTTTACTCTTTCGCAGATTCCCGTTCCAACTCGGAGGAGAATCTCCTTTCATCAGTGAGTGCCACAACTCGCTTCGACAACACACAAGAATAAGAAAGAAAGAAAGAAAGAAAGAAAGAAAGAAAGAAAGAAAGAAAGAATTAGAGGGAGAACTAAAAGCCTCAGTTTGACACTGAATTCAGATGTGAACATACTATTTGACTGATATATGTGATGGGAATGCACATTTGTGTGTTTTGCTCTGAATCTTCTTTTGCCTCTGAACCTTTAGACAGAGAACAATGAAAAGGAAATAAATAGGCTCTCCACATTCCCCTTCCCTCCTTGTATGAACTCCATCAATCGTCGTTTCAACACTGAGTGAGTCCACCAGCCCTGCAATTCTCTTTTCACAAAACATTGTTCACCCTGCTCCCAAACACATTTCTTCACCTTTTCCAATTAGTTAATGTATCTTCTTTCTCCAATCACAAGGTTTGACTTGGACTCCTGGGGCAGTGATGAGAATGATAATCTCACTGGTATGTTTGATTCTGTCGTATCTCACATGATCATTCTTTACAATCTTGTGTAATACAAGTAAAATGAGAAATGTGTTGTCTCAAGTCAGGGCAATTCAAACAGGTTCAGGTTCAAGCTATCAGTCATAGCTATAGCTATCATCACTTTCAAATGTTTTTCTGATTGCCTAAACTGGTAATTACTGTATCATCTTATGTGTCAAACACCAGCCGTTTGGTACCGAAATAACCTAAAACAAAGCATATAAACCATATAGATCTGACCCACGTCCAGTCCTTAACAAACCTTGTAGCACACAGTAAGTTTAACTGATGATGTTACCTATTGTTTTTCAGGTGAACAGAGTGAGCCTTCCTTGTGGGATTCCTGGAGCTCTCTGCACTCTCATCTCTTCCCCCCTGACTTGGTCAACTTGCCTCCAGTTCCTCCACACAAACCCAACCCCAGTGTTTTAGGGTACAGCTCCACAGTTTTGCAGCCTAGCAATGATTGGCACTAAAAACATTGTGATATTGGATAATGGAAATGAAGTTATTATGTATCTTCTTTCTGCTTAATACTGAAATGTGACTTGTGAACTGCTCCCAACCACATCTAAAATGCTGCCACACCTTTACTGCCACCCTCCCTCACCATCTCTCAGGATGGCCCCCCTCTCCCCATCTTCAAGTCCCCCCACCTCACCAAAATGTGGAAGAGCCAGCCTAGCTGATGATGTTACAATAGTTGGGGGCAACCGTACAGGGATCTTCGTCAGCCATGTAAGACCTGGTTCCCCAGCTGAGCAGTGTGGACTGAAGGAGGGCAGCGAGCTATTGGAGGTGTGTGTGTGTGTGTGTGTGTGTGTGTGTGCGTGTGGTTTTGGTTCAAATGCACATTAAAGCTCTGTCTGTAAAGCTGTACATTTATGTACATTGTCCCTGTATGTTTCTCTCATTTCTGCCCAGCTGGAGCGGGTTCTGTTTGGTGGTGGCAGTGTGCTGCTGGGCCAGTGCACTGGAGAGGTAGCCCATTTTTCTCTGCAGTGGTGGGCCGAGCCCTCTTCACTCAAACACCGGACCAACACAGAGGGTGAGCCCCCACTTGTTTTTATATCACATTACATTACAGATATCAGCTATCTTTTTATGTCCTAAAGAGTATTTCAGAGCCTTCACTTGTGTTGTTGTTGTTGAGTTTGATATCATAGAGAGGATCTACAAATAGAGATCCTAAAAATGGATGTGGGGAATAAGAGTAATACTTTTATAATATCACTACATTATAGGAACTTCTCAGTATAAGAAACATAAAGTTCTGTTTATTCAGTTTTCTCAGAGGTAATGAAAGACTAAGCTTGGCCGCTCTTCTGCTTTCTTTCCTCAGCCTACTCCAAGCTACGCTCCCAGCTCTCATTACCTACTTTCCTGGGTGCTGACTCCTTCTATGTGCGTGTCAACCTGGACATGGACCCCCACGGTGACCCACCCTGTCTGGAGGTGTGCTGTGAAGACATTATACATGTAACAGACACACACTACAACGGAAAGTACCAGTGGCGCTGTTCACTGGTGGATTCATGCACAGCCAAGCCCCTGCAGGCAGGGGCCATGCCCAACTACAACAGGTACTTCCAATTAGACCCCAGTTTGGCTCCCTTTCCATTAGACCCTGTTCAAATTCTGACGGATTTTTTTTGCAGTAGCCCTAGATGAAAAGATGAGAGGGCTGGTCAAATGTCCATCCCTGTTTCACGTCATGATTTTACTGATTCTGTCCTTGTTTTGAATTATAAAGGATGTTGAATGTGCCTGTTTTGCGTTTTACAAATATAATAAATATATGGAATCTGAAAGAACATGGATTTCACCATCTCAGGGCACAGCAGTTGTTACTTGTGAGGCTACGAACAATGGCTCTGGAGCAGAAGGACTTAAAGAAGAAGGCAGTAAGTCTACTCATATTCAGATGTGAATCTGTGAAACAGATTCAGTTTCACAGTTATCATGGTCAACCAAACTATTATAGGACCGGTTATCCGAAGCTAACTAGACTGTAAGCGGTTTATTTTTCTCCATTCCTGCATGTAGTCATCAAAGAAAAGGTCTGGTCGTGTACGGTTGGTCAAGGCGGTGGCCCCCAGTTGCCGCAGGATCGGTTCCACACCACAGGTCCTTTACACACTCAGCCACCGTAAGCTCTACCCCCAAAGTGTTTCTTTTACCATGTGATAATTACTGTTTTGTGAATAAAAGTATTAGTGTGTTCTTGACTGTGTATCTGTGTGTGTGCGCTGCATGTGTGCCTGTCCTCTTAGGTCATGAGGAGCACTTGATCCCATACAGTTTAGTGCAACCAGTGCAGGTTCAGTCTAAGCGGCCAGTCATCTTCTCTCCCTCTCTGCTCTCCAGTGGTCTCATAGAGAGACTGCTGCAACCCGCAGAGTCTGGATTGGACTTCAACACCTGCCAGCCAGGTATGCCTACACACACATAAACACACAGACACACACACACTTATGCACACATATGCACACACATGCACAAATGCTGAGGAACTCAATGAAAGAGAAAATGAGGACACTAACAAAGAGAATTAAGGTATTCCAGTTGACAATCACATAATATATCATAGCCTCTGTCTTCCTCTGACCTGTGTCTCACACCTTTCCTCATGGGCTGCAGAACCTATTCAGGCCTCAGACAGACGTGACAAGAGAGTGTTCTTGATGGACTCATCCACTCCAGAGCAGGTTCTGGGAATACGGCTGCAGTCAATACAGGACGTCATCAGCCAGGTAATAAAAACACATAGCGTCTTTCACTTGAAAAAAGGTTTCTACCTCTCTCACGCAAATACACTGAATGTAGAAAAATCAAACCTTGATAATATTAAATTGTCAGTCTATTTTATGGAAAGAGCAGGTGCCCCTAATAGTTGCACACTCTGTGTACATTATCAGACATAATAATCTTGCTCTCTCTCTCAGGATAAGCACTGTCTACTGCAGCTGGGGCTGGCCAGTGTGGAGGGCCTACTGAGACAGGGGGTTTACCCCATTGTCATCCATATCCGCCCTAAAAACAAAAAGCACAAGAAACTGAGGTAGGAGCACATCTGTGATTCATCATCTTTACCTTGGTCTAACCTACTGCAAATAACCTGTTCTTGACTCTCTACAGGAAGTTGTTTCCAAGGCGCAGGGAGGAGGGTGTGATGGAGGAGGTGTGCCAGGCTGAGGAGCTGCAGCTGGAGACGCTGCCCCTGCTCTACTACACCCTGGAGCCCAGCACCTGGAGCTGCACAGACGAGCTGCTGGCAGCCATACGCAACGCCATCCACAGCCAACAGAGGGCAGTGGCTTGGGTTGAACTGGATAGGCTGCAGTAGAATCTACTACATGGGGATAGCTTAAAAAAAATCTTAGCTCCCAAGATATAGTCATGATACAAACTAGTTTCGCCGACCGTTGAATAAATGAGCTTGTTTCTAGATAGAATATGCATTTAGGGTTAGATCATCCTTGTTCTATTCAAAGTCAATAAGCAGAGATAAACTTGGTAAGTGCTTAGATACTTTTGGGATGCCAGGCCAGGGCCACAGTCTGTCTAGCTGATTGAATAGGAGGAAGTAAAATACAGCACATACAATACAATCATAAATAAAAACAGTAAAATACATACATACATGTACATGAATTTAGAAACTCTTGTCTATGTAGGTCAAGCTGGACTGGCTGCAAAGGGAGTTTTGTGAAAAGAATGAAACGTAAAGGCCAACCTGTTCTATTAAAGACAGGAAAGCTAAGTTGATGACAATAATGACATACCTGTACTAAGTTGGTTTTATCACAAGAATTATGCTGTAATTTTATCTACTCATTAATTTTTATGTTTGAAATTTTTCACTATTTTGCATCCAGATAGCTTACACCACTTTGTGTTTTATTCTATAACATACACTTAGAATTACATGTGAACCGTCACTCAAGGAGCTCATTTCCAACGTCATCAGGTCATTTACATTTAGTGATGGTTGCAGAGCAGAATGTGAAGCTGTGAAGCCAAGTAGAGAGGAAAGGAAGGTTATTGGTGAACATGATAGAGAGGTAAGCAGGAATGTAGTGAGATATAAACCCAACTCAGCTTATTCATGTATTGTATTTACAGAATAGTTTGCCCACCTTTTTAGATTGACATAAATCTTGGAAGACATACATTCACAGTACACATCATACAAAGAAGTATCAAAGTGATTAAAGTTATGTACCTTTTTATTTACTGCTACATCACATCACAGAACCTGTACTTCACTGTAGCCAAATGGTTTTGGTTTTCTCTGCCAACACCATGATGCTATAGCAACATTACCTATGGAAAATACTGTAGCACAAAAAACTTGACACTGTATTTCTTCCCATTTTCTTTTCTAATCAGTATAAAGAATGAATATAAAAAATATAAAGAAATAAATGTCTTTTCAAAAAATGAATTTGATGTTTCCCTCGTGCGCTCATACACACAAAGATGACATTACTGAACCATGCCACAGACACCAGCTTGACCCATTTATTTTTCCACTCTGACCAAAATGATGTAAATGACGTCATGTTTTCAGTGAAAATACGCCCCCTGGTGGATGGTGGCGACATGCCCCCCCCCCCTCTCCCTGATCCTCCTCCCCCTTCTGATCAACAACCAGCTTGATAATATGCTAGCTAAAGCTGCACAGAGAAGCAAAATGGCCGACAGTAAACTAACTGATCACACAGCGTTTGACAGTCATCAAGAGGTTATGCATGTTTTGTTTACAGCTTGAGAACTACATTCGCGCAAACGGATACTCGCCTTTACACATCGTTTTTCTATAATCAACATTTCGCCTTTCGGCGATGTCATTTCTTATTCAATTAGCCTTGAAAGCCTCGAAGAACTAGCTTGCTGAGCTAGGTAGCCTGCTAGCGTTAGGTCTGCAAGAATTTTGCACAGAAGCACTTTATGTTGTATGTGATTCCCGAGGTGAGTATTCATTGTTTTGCTACTTTCCATAACGTAATACGTTAGCTGATTGCTATTTATTTGTGGGCTAATATAGCCAAACGCGTTCTTGCAGTGTTTTTTTCAGTTTTAGAATAGCTTCGCTTGTTACGCGATGCAATGCCGAGGAAACGTCACTGAAGTTCGTCGTTTAATTTGGCCCTGTCAGTCATTGCTAGCTAACGTTCTAATGAACGAGCGAGCTAGCAGGCGTCACTCTGTTCCCTGGCCGCTGTTAGCTTGTCATCTACATCGTAGTGGCGACTGTAAACTTGACACGTATTAATGTAACCGAGTTTTCTAGATTTAAAAATACGGGGCGTGTGCGTGTGTTGCCTGCATTCAGTCCATGGAAGTTTACTTCGTCGCGAGACGAGGCACTATGCACGGGGACTGCTTACTGTCGCGAGCCTGGATCTGGGCCGCGGCAGTGACACCAACTGCCATAACAAGTTAGCTAACATTAGCTAGCTGTAGTCCCGGGTCAAGCTCCTATGCTGGCCCCGTCCAGTGGCACAGCTATCTAATACTGGCCTCTTAGTTTTTCGCAAACCTTGACAATAGTTTTGAATGTGATTGCGAACGTAATCTTGTGGGTTTTCGCATACATTACATCAATTTTTCAAAGGTAATGTTAGCTGGTTAATAATATTGAAGTAGAAAGATTAATGCCAGACGGTTAACGTTAGCTAAGTTAGCTTCCATCAGCGATCGGTGGCAGACTGCATATTATGTGCAGCTTAGTTGAGGGAAAGCTCACTACTGTGGAAGCCCTTGTCACATTTCCACCGGGCTCGCGTGGCTTGAGTTGTGCATATGTTAATGGTTGGTGAGGGTGGACAGCAGGTGTTAGGTCAGTGAGAATCTATGTGTCCTTTTCAATGTATAGGACTGGAAATAATCTGTCACTAGTCTCTCAATAACTCACAACAATAATGGCACGAAAGCTTGTATCTTCTGTAACAGACTCGTGTCACTACAGTCCCCATCATCCCTAATATTCTTCACCAGGACTTGATAGTTCTCATGAGGAATCAGGCATTTAATCTGCCAGGCCGCCATCATTGAAGTACTTTTGGTCGCTTGTTTGGTTGATGCCTGTGTTGCCGGTTGGAATTGCAATCGTTTGCTGGGCAATGAATTATGCAATGAGCAGCTAGGCTACCAAGGGCTGTTGGCAAGCTGTCTGCCTCTGGTTAACATTACAGTTCTTACAACATTAACTGACTGTGCAGGAGTATATGTTGACAGTGATGAAACACATGATATTCTGAGAGAGAGAGAGAGAATGCACACTTA
Source organism: Monocentris japonica (assembly GCA_900323365.1). Taxonomy (NCBI): domain Eukaryota; kingdom Metazoa; phylum Chordata; class Actinopteri; order Trachichthyiformes; family Monocentridae; genus Monocentris; species Monocentris japonica. The sequence goes on along the minus strand of OOFE01000059.1, from coordinate 16,159 downwards.
TGTGATCATTAAATTACTTTAAATGTGGCTTGACATATAATTTAAATTATTTAATGCATATATTTTCTAATTGTTTTCCCAGACAGGAGAATCAGGAAAGGGAACAGTAGTTCATGGAAGACAAGAAAAAGAAGAAAGAGGATAAAAAGAAAAGGGAAACCTCTCAGAAGGTAACAGCTGCTAAACACTACTTTGCCCATACATTAAGGTGGAAATCCATGTGCTATTCCGATTAACTTACTAGTACTATATAGCAGGCCAGGAAGTTGTTCATGTTCACAAATTTATAAAATTAATTTGCAAGGTCATACAAATAACATTTAAATTCTTTAAGGTAGATTTTCTCCCCTTAAGGAGTGCCTTGCTAGCACTTTGTTTAATTGCATACTCTTTTTTTTTTTTTTTTTTTTTTTTTTTTTTAGCCTTATAGTCTTGTTACATTTGTAGTCTTACCACAATTCTTGAGAATGTATGTAGGTGGCAGAAAAGTAAGATTTTACATTTTTAGATTTTTCTATTAAAACGCTGTAAGATTGCCCTCTCCCTGACATTTGACTGAGTGATTTCTGCAATTTCAGGTGCCAGAACAGAAAATCAAAGGTAAGTTTTCTTTCTTCATCCCCCCACTCCTTTCTTTCTCTTGATTAGTCATCATTCCACATTAACACCTGAGTGGTGTGATTTATATCTCTAGTTGAGGAATTTGAAATTCATTTTATAACAAACAAGAACACATTTTTACGTACAGCAATGCCCTGGGAGAGTGGTTGCACACATACACACTCACACCTGAGACTTTGCCCAGTACAACTATATTCTTGTACTGTTGGTCGCAGAGCAACTGTGACTTTATTGCCTTGCTCAAGGGCACTTTGACTGTAGTTCTTGAGGGAGGGGAGAATGTGTGTCATTCACATAACGTGCCCACAGTCTCTTTGACCCTTTACGGTACTCAAGTCTAACATTTACCCATTCACTTATATTTTCCTGTCTTTTATTCAGTGCCAGAATCGGCCAAGTCCTCCTCTAGCCAGCCACTCGCAATCCCGGGCTCAGCGTCCCCCAGCCCTGGCCCTGCTCCCCCCTCGTCCCCCTGTCCTGGTGCAGCTGGGGTTTCTGCACAGGTCCCTCCTGGTGGCGGG
>OOFE01000059.1:0-14942 GCA_900323365.1 Monocentris japonica | reverse complement strand
CTGGAAGCCAGACCTCCCAACAACAGCGCTACATGCCCAGGGAGGTTCCTCCAAGATTTCGCTGCCAGCAGGACCACAAAGTGCTACTGAAGAGGGGCCAGCCGCCGCTGTCCTCCATGCTGCTGGGGGGAGGAGAAGGAGGAGGAGGGGGAAGTGGCCGGGGCACTACCCCACCTCTCTCCTCACAGGGAGCAGATAACCCCAATGTAACCACAGCTGGAGCCACAGGTGGGTTGATGTTACAGAACAGATAATAATCAAGGAATTAAACAGTATGTGCAGTTGAATGGGTACAGCATGCCACCAACACTGCCAGAGTTTGATTTCTACTTCGGCCGCCTCCCCTAATAAAGAATATATGCATTCAAGGTAGTGTCTTATATGAAAGCACCCACCAGTCAATATATATATATTTTTTTGAGTAGGCTATATAGTCTATTCCTGGTAACAACATATCATACCTCAGCTATTTAGTATTTAGTAAGTAAAATAAGTATTGAAGTTGTCAATGAAAAAATACCTTTTTTCCATCCAGATCCCAACCTGGGTTCATCCTCCCCTTTACCCCCCCACTCCTCCTCATCCTCATCATGTGTCGCTGCTCTGTCGTCTTCTTCTACTACTACTACTTCAACTTATGCAAATTCCACATGGGGGGCAGGCTCTGGCAGCCAGCCCTCCTCTCAGGGCTGGGAGAAGGTTATTGTGGATGGGACTGATCTCGAGGAGTGGCCTAGCATCCTAGGTGGGGCCAAATTGGGTTCTGAGGGGGTCGGAGGAGCAGGGGGACGGGAGCAAGACTGCCCCAGTAACAACAACAGCAGTGCCTCATGGAGTGAGAGAAACATCCAGCAGAAGGGAGGAGCAGCAGCAGCAGGAGGAGGAGGAGGAGCAGGGAACTCGGACAATGCTTCCCCGCCTCGCTCCTCTCCTCCTTCCTCCTCATCCTCACTCAATGAATGTGTCCAGTCAGGTGGCATTGTGTGGGGCTCCTCCACCTCCTCTCAGGTGGAGGCCGGGCCAGGAGCAGCAGCATTTTACAATTCCAAAGTCTCCCATCTTCTTCCTGGGCCTCAGGAGAGCCCCTTGGGTGGCAACAGCAGTGGGGTCCCTGGTGCCAATTTCAACCCCAACACCAACCCCTCTGCGTGGCCTGCCTTGGTGCAGGGTGGGACGTCAGCTTCAGCCAGCGAGGGCATTCCTCTACACTCGTCCATCACTTCAGCTTCCCCATTCTCTGCCAGCACCACCCTCATCACCACTCACTCTTTGTCGTCTGTAAATCAGGCTGGGGGAGCCAGGAGTGGAGATCAGCAGCAGCACTGGGGAGGCCTTGTGCCAGAGCTGGGCTCAGGAGGAGGAGCAATAGGAGCCGGGCCAGGACCAAATCAAGAAGGTGGAGATGGAATGGACTATGGGGTTGGAGGAGAAGGGAGCAGTAAGCTTTCTGGCTCTTCGTCTTCCTCCTCTGCAGCCTCATCGTCATGGAGAACCATGCCTCCAACCTCCTCTGACCTCAATACAGGTGCCTCACAGACAGATGAGTGGAGTGGAGATGGGGCTGGAGCTCAGGGGAAAGATGGGAATGTGTGGGGCTTGGGTAGCCAGGGTGAGAAGCCAGGGTGGGGCAGGGGAAACGATGGTAGCTCAAATACCCCAGTGGTATCTCAGGGAGCTTGGGAAGGAGAGAGTTCAGAACCGGAGTGGATAGGTACAGCGGGAGGAGGAGGTTCTGGTAACCTTGCAATAGGAAGTGGAAGTGGAAGAGGAGGAGGTGGGAGCAGCAACAGCAGCAGTAGTGGAGGTAGTGTAGGTGTTGGGGGTGGGGTTTCACAGGACTCCGCCTCTCCAACTGTTGCAACTATGACAAGAGCTTGGGACAATCAGAAAGGGGTGGAAAGTGGGGATGGAGGAGTAGGTGAGTGGGGAGGAGGGCAGGGTGGAGGCAGAGGAGGTGGAGGGCCCTCATCCTCTAGCAGAGGTGGATCCATGGCTGGGAGTGGTGGAGGAGGCAGTGGTGGTGGACCTCACAATCAGAAGCCGGAGCATTCCTCCTCTGGATGCCACCCTTCCCTCCAGACCCCCAACGCTGAAGTGGCCTTACAGAGCATGCTTAGTCGATCTGACCTGGACCCCAGGGTTCTGTCTAACGCTGGTTGGGGGCAGACCCAGATCCGACAGAATGTGGCCTGGGACATGGACACCACAACAGGAGGAGGAACCCGAATCGAAAGAAGCACTTCATCATCTTCCTCTGTATTCTCATCATCATCTATGAACACTACCAGTAGTCGTGGTCCTGGGTACCCGTCTAACACCAGTTCAATAACTACTGATCCATCTACTGGCGTCCACAAAGCCAGTCTGAACTCTGCCCCAGCTTCAATGAGGGATGACTGGGATGGCAGTGCTATACAGCCCACCCGCAGTCCTCACATGCCTGGTAGCACCTTACGGAAGCCGGGATCACCAGTCGAAGACAAGGAGGGCAGCCAGGGGAACATGGCTGGAGGCTGGGGTGATCCCCCGCCTGAGAGCCAGGGCAAAGGATGGGGGTGTGAACAACAAGAACGGGGGGATCACAGAGGAGGGAACTGGAGAGACTTTGGAGAACAGGGTAGTGGGTGGGCAGGTGGTCCAGAGGAAAAAGGGACATGTGGATGGAAGGACATGGGACGAGGGGAGGCAGGAAGTTGGGGAGCACAACGTGGGGGAGGAGGAGACTGGGGACAGAGAGACTCCAAATCTGGAGGGGGGTGGGGAGATGGACGAAGTAGAGGTGGAAGCAACTCTGATGAGGGATCTTCCTGGGGTAACTTGGAAGAAGGAGGATCTCAGAAACGAGGCTGGGGAGGAGGAGATGTGGGTAGTGGCAAACCCCACCAGGACTGGGGGAGCGTCAAGCCACACACAGCAGCAGCACAGATACCAAACAGCCAAGTGGCAACAATGAAAGCCCCAAATCAACAGCAGCACCAATCACAGGGTCAGCAGCCACCAGGAGGATCCATGCAAGGAGGGTGGGGTAACCGGTCCAGCGTTGGAGGTGGAGGTCCACCATCCAAGAATCAGAACCAAAGTCCGGGCTGGACCTCTGGCCCAATCCCCCAAGTCCCCGGGGGTGGGAGTGATTCCCTGGAGCCAAGTGGTTGGGAAGAGCCCTCCCCTCAGTCCATCAGCCGCAAAATGGAGATTGACGACGGCACTTCGGCCTGGGGGGACCCCACTCGCTACAACAGTAAGAATGTGAACTTGTGGGACAAGAACAATGCCACACCTGCCCAAGGACATAGTCAGCAGGGCCCCCCGCAGTCCATGCAGCAACAGCCACCTAGAAGGCAGCAGGGGATGCAACCCAGCAGGGACACAAACACGGGCAGTGCTGCAATGGGTAAGCCAAAAGCCTAAATTGCTATCCATTTTGTGTAAGAAATGGAGTAGTGTAACAGTTAATAAGTACGGAGTATTACTGAAATTATTTTTACTTTCATAAATATAAAAGGGTAGATGATATTTTTAAGTTGCAGATGTATCATGGTGGAATGGTGGTGATGAATCACAGCAGTAGAGCAGAGAAATCCTACTTCTTGTGCCATAGCACCAGTGTTAAGCTCATTGCAGAGACAACTTTTGAGTCTTATTGTCATATATAAATTTAGCAAAATCACACACTCAGTCGTGTCGTTTCCCCAGGCCCAGGTATGTGGGGAGGTGCACAATCTGCTGACAATGGTTCAACTTCCTGGGGGCAGGCGTCAGATGCACCAACAGGTTGGGGTGACCCAGATGAGCCTAGCAAAGCCTCTGGCTGGGGGAACCCCTCACCCAACCCTGGAAAATCTGGTGAGAATTGGAGAAAATGTATTTCATTCAAGCTTTGTGTTGCTCAATGTTTTTGATCCATAACACTGAGCCTCATATTGAACAACCAAATTAGTTTGTCTCATAAACATTCTCCATGTTTCTCATTTTGAAAAGTTTTCAACATCTCTCACCCAACAATTCCAAATATATGGAAATATTGATAAATTACAGCCAGCATTAATATAACCCTCTGTTTTGTATTTGCTGTAGGCTCCAAGTCAATGGAAGGCTGGGGAGGGAAGGGCGAGGGCTCTGTGGCGGCTTCCCGTCACTCGAGCTGGGATGAGGAGGACGATGGTAGCGGTGGGGTCTGGAACAGCACTGGCTCCCAGGGAAGCAGCTCCTCCTTCAATTCTGGAGGCTGGGGCCAGAGTCATGGGGGAAAGAGAAACAACATCAAGGTAGGGAAAAGGGAATTCTAGGACACACAAACCAGTTTATTCTTCTATTGGCTCATCACATGAAACTGCAACTGCAAGTAACCTTTCGAGGCAAACTACTTTATAATTTGATTTTGTGACTGTCAAGATAAAAAAAGCAGTCTTATGTTGTTTAGTAATATCAGAAATATTTACTTGATTCTTTTTTTGTAATGCAACAGAAGCTTTTTCCTCTTGATTTTTTTTCCTGTATGTGTTTTTCCTGTACTATTGGTTGGTTTGAAACTATTTTCTGACTGAATTAAATGTTTTTGTTTTTTTTATTACCAAAAGGCAGGAGGAGGGGACAACTGGATGAACCCAATGTCACGTCAGTTCTCAAACATGGGTCTCCTGGTAAGATATGGATTCATTAAAAAGAATCATCCCGCGACATCCTGGGTTCGAATCGGGCCTGGAACGTATTTTGCATGTCATCCCTCCTCTCTCACCTGATCTTTCCTGTCTCTCTCTACTGCTGACTGTCGAATAAAGGTGAAAATGCAAAAAAAAAAAGAATCATCCAAGCAGGCTGGAAATCTTGCTACTTTGTGCCCTGATAAACACCTGTTTATCAGTACCTGTTGACTGAAAGTTTTACCTCCGTACATAAATATGAAGTTGCAAGAATACCAATGTGCTTGGTTGATTGGTTGAGTGCAAACCTTTCATGCATAGAGAATATTTTGGCGGCTGCCAAAGCCACCAGACTGGCCACCAGAACGGAAAAAAATTATAATTTGGTGTTTACAGTAATATGCGCCTTCTTATTGTTTTTGCAATCTAATTTAATGTTGAACCATTTCTTTTTTTTTTACGAACAATTGGCATTCATCTGATACACCTGGGATATGCACAAATCAAGGTTTTACGCATGTTTCAGGAATCCCACTTTTTTTTTATTGTACGCACATAAATACGAAACATTTACGAAGAATTTAAACGTTTTGTAAATGAGGCCCATTGAATTTTAATTTGTGTCTTGTGTCCTCTAACTGTCATACTGCCATTCTCCTTTGAGGATTAATTACATTTCCTCTAAAATTAATTATTTATTAATCACAATTCAGTAATATAACCAGTATTGAGATTAGCATTGTGAAGAATGGATTATCAATCAATCCTGTAAGATTATATTGCGGACGATAGCAATGTCTTTTTTTTTTTTTTCTTTCTAGTGATAAAAACCTGTCTATAATAAACTATTTGCTAGGGTGATGATCCAAATGTTGACAAGAAGATGGAACCAGACAAGAGAGGAATGACTGACTATAATGGAGAGATGCGGAGGGGAGGAAGAGGTGGAGGAGGCTACCGCATGCCTGGTTCCAAAGAGCTGAGTGCTGTCGACATGGGCCCCTATGGTGAAAAGGTATGAGACTGCTTTATTATAGCAAGAGCTCTTGAAAGTGAAAACTTGAAACTTCATGGTCTATTGATAAGCCTTTCTAGCAGATTCAAATGCATATTCCTCACTGTAATGCTGGTTGACAGTAGCTTGCATGCTAGCCAAGTAGCTTTATAGACTCTGCCTTTTTCCAATATAGTTATTGTTTTGCATTATTTCTTCCTTTTATTTCATCATTATGTCATTGACTATAAGTGTTAAATTCCGATTTATGTTTCCACAAGGCAAGGTAACTGTGCTAACGTAGGAGTTTACAAACTTTTGTGGTGCTAATAAATCACTATTATAGTATAGTGGGTTAAAATATCATTCTGTTCTGTTCTGCTCAAGATGGGTGGCCATGGAGTGTTTGGTGGCAGTGGTGCAGGGATGCCTCAGCCCCGAGGGATGCACCAGCCTGGCATGCATCCCATGAACCCCTCCCAGGGGTCACGTGCTCAAGTGCCTCATCAGTTCCTGTCTGCTCAGGTCTGTTTACCTTTCTATGTCATTTTGGGTTACAATCAATACAGATTTGTTTTCTATTTGTATAGTTTTTAATACTAAATCAATATTGTCCATAATGCTGACCTTGTATAACATAAATTTCAAGTGAGGTGCAGTAAACTATAGTAATATGGTATTATCCATTTCAGTTAGCAGTCATTTATTGAATGGTTTCTTAGCACAGTTTACTAGCTTTAACTTAGCTTTAGCCAGCATAGAGAGTCGAAACTTCTGTCATTCTGCTATTTTGCAGTTTGCCTTATTCATATGTTGGTCATATTTGATTTACGTGGAAGACTTGAAGGGTCTTTGGACAAAAAAAAATTAAGATACACCAAAATATCCTTATTGCAGAGAGATGGGGAGAGCTGGAGGTCAAAAGACCAAAGAAGGTCCAAATCAAAAGCTACAGCAAGTAGATTTGAGGGTACCTGATATTGAAGAAGAAGAAGAACTGGTTGATGAATCAACTTTATTTGGCACTAACACATGTACACATGGAGTGAATTTCTTTCTTCGCATCCTACCTCTGACTAGATACACACACATCACCCCACACACATGCACTTTTCTGGTCAGAGGACAGCGCAGGCAGCAGCTATTGGACAGCGCGCCTGGAGCAGTTGGGGGTTAGGTGCCTTGCTCAAGGGCACTTCGGCAGTGTTGGTGGGCACTGTAGCTGTGGCACCAGTCATTTTTCAATCACAGGCTCACAGCTGGAATGTGCCCTCCTGGTGGTGCCGAGTATCGAACCAGCGACCCTCCGGTGATTTGTCGGTCTCTCTAACCACTAGGCCAACCTGCCGCCCCAACCTGCCAAGATAAGACCTGCTCACACCAGTAGTTCATCGATCAATAACATTTGTTAATGTTGGTAGTCCGCTTCTTCATGTTGTTAATGTCATAATTATCTTTGAACAAATTGGGTCTAATTTGGAAGTTGTAGCCTATAACTAGTTTCAACAGTGTCAGTTTTAACCGGCTAAAGTCACCTAGCGTTACCTAGGTGACACAGCTAAAACAAATAATTTGCACCACTAAGAATATGAAGCATAATGTTGGGATATTACTAATGCATAGGTGAACCACTGATTTGAGTAAGTGGTATCTAACACATCATGAATGTTCTTTTCAATCCAGTTGCTGTAGCCTTTGATTTGGACCTTCTTAGGTAATTTGTCCTCCAGCTCTGGTTCTTACATTACAAATGTGATTGGTTCTTGTGCCGCAACCGCTTTGTGTCTATCAGCCATGTTGAAACTGGTTCCCGTGAATTGCAGGTGCCGGGCCCTATGCTGAAGCAGATGCCCTCTCCTGGTGGCAGTGTGGGTGGAGTGGTCGGTAGTGTAGGTGGAGTTGGTGGTGTTGGTGGAGGGGTGTTCCCTCCTCAGCTGTCCCCACAGCAGCTAGCAATGCTCAGCAACATTTACCCCCACGTGCAGCAGTTCCATCTGGTAAGTGCTTAAATGTTACTTTGTTAATGGATGGATTCATCATATTGAAGTAATGACATTTGTTGTTGACTGTTTCATTAAAAAAAAGTCTGGTATAGTCTGGTATATCTTAAAATACACTTTAAATTACCAACATATAGATAGAATCACATTGTTAATGTGATTCTATCTATATTTGAACACTTCCTTTATTTATCCGCCCCCCTCTCTGCCTGCCAATCCACAGGCTTGTCAACTCCTGCTACAACAGCAGCAGCAACAGCAGCAACAACAGCAACAGCTCCTGCAGAACCAGAGGAAATTCCCTCAGCCTCTCAGGCAGCAGCCGGACCCACAGCAGGTTAGCTGGCTTATATTCTGACTGCAGCTTAATTGGAAGTGATCAGACCTGGGTTAAATGATATCAGCAAATATTTGGTAGTGTTTTAACCAGTGTTAAATGGTTGGGATTTACTGGATCTGAACACTTCACATAGTGCCAGGTAAGTTGTCAGTCACAGAATGTTATATTAAATAGACTTTCCGATTCGATCCTCTGATTGAAACTTTCTGGTTCTCCTCTTTGTCCTTTGTGACCAACTCTACCCATTTGGCCTCTTTGGACTATATAGAAGGCAATGTTGCCCTTTTATTATGTGTGTCAGTATGAACAGTAAAACTCCTAAGTTGTCAATAAGTCATGCACCAGGCTCACAAAGACATTCCTGAACATTAGTGTACTTAAAGTTATTATTAAAGTTATTCTTATGTTGAGTATTTTCTTGAACCTTGTCCTCTTCAGCTGGCAAGGATCATGGCTATCCTGCAGCAGCAGAGGCAGCATCAGCAGGGAGGAGTTGGGGGAGCAGCAGGAGGAGGGAGCTCCAAACTGTCTCCCTCTCACTTGGGAGGAGGCACATCCAAGCAGCCCATGGTAGACCCCCTGTCCCACCCTGGAATAGGCGGCCCCTTATCAGACCTTCATGCCAAAACACAAGGGATGTACTCGGGTGAGTCCAATAGGCAAGGGGTGCAGTGGTTTGACTCTGTACTCGGCATTGGTCAGCTGTGATGTATATGGTCTGCTATATAGACAACTATGTCTAGCTTGCATAATCTAGGACATGCAGTTAATCGACCTGAACTGTTAAAAAAATTTAGTAGCTTGATTTTTGGAAATAATTAAATGTCCTTGTCCAACCTTGGGTTTCAAGTTCCTCATTCATTCATTCATTTTTAAGCACCAGTTGTTACTAAGCTACTAAGATGTTAGTACAATAGAATCCTGGTTAAGGTAACAAAGTCAATAAATCATGATAGATTGAGCACATTTAGGAGCATATGTACTACTGTATTTGGAAACAGTGTTACCATACAGCCTTGGCCTGAACTCGCCTTACCCCCATTATCAGAGGTTTACTACCATATACTTAATCTCTTTGTTGGTCCTCTCTACCCATTCAGATGGATAAACTCTATAGATGACTCTTCTTGGACCTCCTACTAATTTGTATAAACACTGGCTCATGTTGCCGTGGCAATCACTGTTGCCACAACGACAGTCCTCCATTTTAATCAGCCTTGGCCTTCAGTGCATTGTGTTCCATGTCATCGGGATTACACTGAGTTGGGTGCTGTTTTGAAAAAACATTGCCCGCCAGCTCAGCGGGCAATCAAAGGCTGTGTTGACTTAAACATCAGGGCAATGTAAACTGCCCATAAATGTTTTTGTTGACATTGTTTTTGTCCTCCTGTCAGGGCTTGCCCCTGGTAACCTGTCAGGATTGGAACTGGGTTCCATGATGGGAGGAATGGGAGGGATGAAGGATGCTGGTGGACAGCAGTCCCGCTTCAAATGGATGATGGAGGGACACTCTCCTGCCCCGTCACCCCCCGACACAGCCCTTCATAAGAATGGTAGGTTGCAAAGGCCATATTCACACCTATGAGAATTCACGTCTTCCAGCCAGTATTCTTCATTCACAGTGTATCTGATTGAACCATTGTGTAAATGTTTTGAAATGTGTTTATGTCTGTCTGTTTGACCTTATTTCTGTGTTTTGTGCCATTCTCAAGGCCCCTTACCCAACCCTATAAAGGCGAGAGGAGGTTCCCCTTACACTCAGTATGAGATGCTCGGTGGTGATGGTTTGGGGATGCCCCCTCAAGGCCCTGCGGACAGCTGGCACAGGACCCCGGGGAGCAAGATGGGCAACAAACCTGGCACATCCAGCTGGCCTCCAGGTGCTCCTTTCTCTGCCTGTTGTTTCCATAGTACATCATCTAGACGATGATGTGGCAAAATTTTATGTCAACAGAGACACTAATACTGGGGTACCATATTTTACAATGATGAATTTTTGCCATCCTGGCCAATGTTTATTTGTATGTGCACATGCACGTGTGCATACTGACAAGGTGCTCCTCCCATCTCTGAGGCCTTTGTGCTGCCCTCATTTTAGTACCAAACCTAAAACAAAAAAACAGCCACAGTCCTTAAATTATAATAGTGCTCTGACCATCCAGATAAAGACAAGTAAATTATTATGAATATACTGTAAGTAAATTGTACATTTGAGCTCTGTGTTCAGATTACTCTATTTGTGATAAGCCCACATTCACACACATTACTTTGAGCTGCATCAGATCATTTATCTCATTTTACTCATATGCATTACATGCTGTTGTTTCACATTTGAGAACAACAATATTGTAACTGTGTTTGGTATGATCTATAACCACTTTGTCAGTGTCTTATCTGTGGTTGCCACAGAAATGTGGGTGTTGCATGCTCCCAGTTGATCCTAGTTTCAGGATTAGAAGGTTGAATCGAATTGTACATAAACAAACATATCATTGGTTTGACATGGGGCCAGCACAGCTCTCTCTACAGGAAACTGTTCATGTTCTTTTGATGTTTGAGTCAAAACCATTTGGCTGGCCCTATGTTGGTCAAATTCCCACAATATTAGGCAACTATTGGCATTGTATCAACTCAACCCAACTCGTGTTTTTTGTGTTATTATCATGGTGACAGAGTTCCAGCCTGGTGTGCCGTGGAAGGGGATCCAGAGTGCTGGAGACCCAGAGTCGGACCCCTACATGACCCCTGGGAGTGTTCTGGGCTCCCCAGGACCCCCAAGCCTCAACGACTCTGACCACCAGTTACTGCGAGACAACATAGGTACGTCATTAAGTATTAAATGTCACTTCAGTCTAAAATAAAGAATTCCTGGGATTCTGCTGAAAATGATACCAGAGTTCCCAATGAAAGCAAACAGCAGATTGTAGGAGTTGATAATTGTAATGGAATCACTTTTTTGCTGAGCATTAGCATGAAGCTGTGCGACTGAATGAAAGCTTTTTAATAAAACAATACAAATAATCTTAAACATTGCTGTATAGTGTTCAATTTAAGATTAAGTTGTCAAGAGGTCCTCATATACATTACATTGAGTTCTATTGTTAGGCCAATTATTTCCTATGAGGGTTGAGCATAGGGCTAAACTTGCCTAATAAACTATTCTTCCAGAGTATCTTTAGCACATCATTACTGTTTGTACTGCAGCATGCATTGCATTCATATAACATGATTATGTTTTGCAGGGCCAAACCCCTCCCTCAACACCTCGCTGCCTTCACCTGGTGCCTGGCCCTACAGTGCCTCAGACAGCCCCCTCGGCAATGCACACAGCACAGGTACCTTTTTGACTCTTATCCTTCCCCTTCTTTCTGACTTTTTAAAAAAAATTTAAATCTCCCTCATCTCTATTATTTGCTCTCTTTCTTTTTCACTATTTCTCTCTCTATGTCTTTGTCTTTCAGTCCTTCGCACTATATTTTACTAGTGTGCCTTTTCTAGATGGATTCAAAGTGAGTTGTATCCTCTTCACTCCCATTTCTGTGGTCTGTTTTTGTTAAAAACTCATTTTCCCCCCCTCTTTCCCCTACCTCCCCATTTCCTCTTCAGCAAAGTACTCTGAGTACAAACCCAGCTGGCCCCCAGAGCCCATCGGACACAACAAGCTGTGGAAGACCAATCGCAACAGCTCGCAGCTGCCACGCCCCCCTCCAGGCTTAACCAGTCAGAAGCAGGCCTCACCCTCCCCATGGGCTAGTGGAGGCCCACGGTTGGCCAGGGGCTGGGGAGGGGGCGGAGCTAACCAAGACTCAAGATATGGGCCAGGTATTGCTTACAATTTCTGAAGAAACTGGGAAAAGATTTAACACTTTCGTAACTATTTTCTTAAAACCTCATTATTTATAGAGAAAAACCTTTTATGTGTTGATGGTATGATGCCTCAGAATCTGACATCTCTTGACACATGATGTAAGGTTGTCTTGAGCATTATTTTGTGTTAGTCTTTGACTATGATGTCCTCACTAATCTTTCCTTATATCCTGCCTTTTCTGTCCCTCTCTCTCGCTTTATTTATAGGCTCAGCTTGGAGTGATGGTGTAGCCTCCAGAGGCAGCTGCTGGTTACTGCTGAGCAACCTGACCCCTCAGGTAGGGAGGAAGGGAAAGAGGGAGGGAAGGATTAAGGCAGAGGGAGACACTGAGGAGGGACGAAAGATACAGTATACAGAGCTATAGTTGAGTGAGAGCCTATTGGGGAGAGTGCTGTAGGAAGGCAGAGGGAGAGCAGAATGGAAAATATTAACAATGTCACAACCAGTGGGCTGTAAAGGGAGATGGTGCAGACGAGTGAGGAAAAGAAGTGACGGGAGTATGCTGTGAGGGCAATTCAGTATTTTAATGTTCTCACAACCCTTCATCGGAGCAGAATTTATCATGGCAATAAAATAAAATGGCTGCCTAGACAGATTGGCCAGGGTTTGAATTTGAAAGCTTTAAACTGCTGTTTTCATTCATCAGTATTCCCCTTCAGTCCATCTTATGCAAATGGAACGGAATCATGCGTGACCCAGCTGTAATTGGATTGTGAAGTTGGATGATCCGTTTAATCAATTAGGGATTGCACAAATGACTCTGACATAGAAGGACTGCTCTGGGAAAAACAACGGATTGAAAATGTTTAATTATGCAGCCTAGACACTTTTTGGCCTTGTTTAAAAGTAATGCACTGCCTCATTCAATGTATGTGTGCACACACACATCTCCCCTCCTAAGTTCATTGTGATAGAATTGCATACCCAAACAGTGACAGTGTATAATTTCAATTTTATTGCCAAATGTGTCTTCATACACATAACCATTCTTGCATAACCTTGTAGACTCCCTGACCTTTCCCTGTCCCTATAAATTGCTGGTTCAATGCTGAGGACAATGAGGATTGTCACATTACACACACACACCTCTACACTTAACCAGCGTCCCTCTTTGTCTTTCCCTGTAGATCGATGGCTCCACACTGAGGACTATCTGCATGCAGCATGGCCCCCTGCTGACCTTCCACCTTGGCCTGACCCAGGGCAGCGCTCTGATTCGCTACAGCAGCCGACAGGAAGCAGCCAAGGCCCAGGGGGCACTGCACATGTAGGTTAAACTGTAACTTCAGTAAACCACCTATTTAACTTTACAACTTTTTTTTTCTTTCAAGTGCTTGGAAGTTGGATAATACACATTATTCAACTGTCTATATTACACAAATAGTCAACACTTAACATGCTGCTATTCATTAATCTAGAAACTGTCTTGTTTTTTTTAACCCCCTCTCAGGTGTGTTCTGGGCAACACCACAATCCTGGCAGAGTTTGTGAATGAGGAAGAAGTCGCTCGCTATTTTGCACATTCCCAGGCGGGAGGGGCAGAGGGGGCCAGCTCAGGAGGGGTGGCAGCCAGTGGGACTCAGGGGTCATCTGGAACAGGCACTGCTGTGGCCAGCAGTGGAGGCAGCTCCCCGGGGAGTGAGCGGGGTACAACTGGGACAACTACGGGTGGAAATGGAAATGGTGGTGGAGGAGGTGGAGCAGTGGTTCTAGGTAGTGTGGCATCCTCCAGCTCTGGCTGGCAGAGTCTGGATGGTACAGGCAGTTCTTCAGAAGCCCCTTCAGCCCAAGGACCTGGGCTGGGCATATTTTCCCAGTGGAGCACCAATGGGGCAGGGGAGGGAGGCGGAGGAGGAGGAGTTGTCGGTGGAGTAGAGTCTGGGAGGTCTGGGCTCTGGGGAGCCGTGACTGCAGGATACCCCAGCAGCAGCCTGTGGGGGGCACCGCAAATTGAGGAAAGGCACCAAATGGACAGCCCTGCCGCTTTGTTGCCTGGTGACCTGCTGGGGGGAGGGGCTGATTCCATCTGAAGAGCCCCCTCCATTTATAAGTGTAGATTTAGACACACTGATACAACAACATACACTGGGAAACACATGTACTTACTATAGCACACACACACAAACACACCTACATGGTATGCATATTAATGTACTACACACATACACACACGTGCATACACATACATGGTATGCATATTAATGTACACACTCATAGCAGAAATGTGAGACATGCTTACACACATTCTCGTGGCCAGACTTAAGCTATTATATAAAATGCAGGGACTGTTAGATGTGTATACGGCCTTTTTCCACAGATGAAGATTTCAACTGCTTAGACTTGAACCTGAAAAAGAATGAAAAGTCAGTTGGTCTGAAAGACTTGACTTGACTGGATTGCAATGTGCTTAGTAAATAGGGGACTTTTCAACAGATTTACATACACATGCACACACCAAATACAGACAAGCCTTCAGACAGGTGGGCACTGTAAACAGCATTACCTTCTTCGTATAAGAACTTAAAACTACTACATGATGTGAGGTGAAAGTGCAGTTTGTATTCATGTCCCTTTAAAAATGGAGACTGAATCCAAACACGTGCAAACACACAGCTCTGATTGACGACAGAACTGTATCTTACTGTGTATGTTGTTTGTTTTTTCTGTTTGTTTGTATGTATGGTTGTTCTCATTTTTTGAACAATGGAAATATTGGAAAATGTCATTGTTCTGTTTTCAAAATGCTGACCTCCTACTGTTGTATCTCACGCACTCTTTCTCCGTTATTCTCTCTCAATCACGTTTGTTACTGTTGCATTGATAAATGTTGAATTGCTGGCAGTTTGAGGCTATGTTGCATTTCTCCATGTGTTGGATACTGTGCACAGTATCACACAGAGTATGTGAACATGTGTATGAGTGAGACTGAGACCAAGTTAGTGGATTAAACCACTGCCGTTGGTATGTGTGTGTGGAAATGTGAGGATAATGTGTGTGCGCATGTTACTGCCTGTCATAAATGTGGGCAAGGCTGCTTACTTATACAGAAGGTCTATACAAAAATGTTTTGAGTGCATTCAGTATACTGCTGACTGTGTGT
>OOFE01000052.1:3178-19790 GCA_900323365.1 Monocentris japonica | reverse complement strand
TTCTGTCCGCCCCGGCAGGTCAGCCGCTGAGCACCAAAGCCGCCAGTCTCAGGATGCTTTTCATCTACAACCCCGTCTGGCCAGCTCTTACAGGTCTTCCCCCAGGCTGGATCCTCTGTGACAAGTAGGCCGCCGCTGCTGGCCTCACTCACTCTCCCCACACACACACACACACACACACACACACACACAAGTTAAAAGGAATTGGCTGCAATCGGCCTTAATTAGCCACAGACGGTGGTGGATACAGAGAGAATCAGCCCACTAGCTCAATTCTCTCCTGCATCCAGTGAGTCCGGTGAGTTTGAACAACATCAAATCTTTCAGCAATATTAATGTTGACGCTCAACAATAAAGGCTAAGATGTTAATATCAACCTGTAAGCCCATTCATATTCTAAGGTTACTGAAGCTTGGTAAAGGACCACACTTTACTCCCATATTGGGGGACTAGCTGGACCTAGGAATCATGTTGATGCTGATCCACATCATTCTGTTTTTCTGTTGGAGAAACAAAATCATCAGTCATTCAAAATGGATAGCAAAAATACAAATGAATGGAGGGGACAGCAATTGCTAAGATGTGATGCATGGAACGACTCTACACACAAAGTATATTGGTTAGAGAGTTTCATTAGTAAGTATGCTACACAAATGTGTCCCCACATTTCTAAAATATTGCCTTTTCACTGGTTCATTTTTAATTCTTATATTACATATCAGGTCTTATGAATACTTACAAAGTGATACTATTACTGTATTTTCATGTTGACCTTTTTCACTGCCAGCTGTTCACAGCCGCTTACATATAACTATGTGATAATGAGTAGACAATAAACTTCCTTGTTAATGCAACTCTTATAATTGCTTAAAATAGGATTTCCTGTCTGCAAAGTGAGACTTTGCAATTATCTATGAAAGCCTTGTGGCAGTTGTGTGGCCAAAAAAGCAATTAGTATTTAGTCAGGGTTTTTTACCTGGTGATCAAAAAACATACAGATTTCATCACATAAACCTCAAAATGTTGGAAAGATATACTCCTCCTGACAGTGGTGCCTGCTGGATTCTATCTCGTACGCACAAGAACGTCCCAGTGCAAACAACCATCATTCACTCATCAAGTCTAGCGCATGCACACATAACACACATGGACGGACGGGCACACACTTGGTGAGTCTCAGAGAGAGAGAGCGATTGTTCCACATTACGGTGACATCACCCATATATACAGTTTCTGAACTACAGTATGTGACAAAACGCATGCAGCCTATAAATAAAGCACTATGCCAAACAATTAGGAATCACATTTCAGAGACCACTCAATGGGCCTACAAAATTAAATCATGTTCCTACCTATTTGAAGTTTATTCTGCATCTCCCTGTTGCATCAAATTCTTACAGAACAGCCTCCTCCATCGTATTCCTGAGGAATGTCTTCAAATGACATAAACAGCTGAAGAAGCGTTCGGCAGAGGCAGTAGATACAGGCATTGTTAGCAGAATCTCCATGACAGCGTGTATGTTTGGGTAGAAGTCCGAAGTTAATCCCAAAACCTGGCAGATATCACTAACAGCAGGTGTAAGCCTATTGTGTTGCCTCCATAGCTCAGGCTTCACATCTGCAGCCTCAACATGGGGCATGAGAGCACTATATTCCTTCTTAATCTCCTGCCATAAACAGTGGTAATTTATCAGGTAGAAGGTACTGGCCTTTTAGACGGGGCAGTGCAAGACATACTCTGTCGCTCACTTCTGTGGTCAGGTGGTCGATGATTGGCAAAAAAATGTTTCTTTGCCAGAATTCTTCTGGGCATGCACCAGGTTTGTTTGTCCTTGAGATTTGTGCTTTTGTGATGCAAGGCAATGATGGGAGTGACTTCAACACTTATTTTACTGTATGTTGAATCATCCCTTTTACTCTCGGGCACTGTCACAAGATCTCCTCCCATTTTAAAGGCTTTCAGTAGATCACACTGAGTGATGGTTTTGTAAACCATGGCGTTAGATAATTAAGTAACCTCTGAGTAATAACTAAGAAGACAATGAATTCAAACGACTCCATTGCTCGGGTGAGCGAGGATGCTGTGGCACTGCTCTTAGTGTCTCCCTCTGTCTGCAGCTCCTCCATGGTCTCTAATAAATCGTTGTAATTGTCAATCAGCAGTAAGACACACATCATGCTGAGACCAGCGGGTATCAGAAAACATTTGCAGGCGTCTTTTGCTGCTTCTGTTCAATAAGCAATGCAAACGCTTTGGGGAGACTGTGACACAGGCCCTGATACAGGACCCTTTGGAGTCTTTCAAAGTATGGGTTTTTTTACTGGGTCCTGTCCTGCTCGATTGACTTTTTCCCCTATGAAAGTCAAAGAGCTCTATCACAAAAATTATGTTGAATTGATGTTAACATCATGTTAATGTTAACATGCATCTACAAATCACTAGTAGCTACTGGTCACGTAACGGTTAGCTACTGGGCAAATCAGATCCAATGTGTCAGCAGAGAAATGATCTTTCTCAGTCAAAACAGCACACAAATTAAGTGTACTCCAAACTGTTGTGACAGCTGAGTCGTAAGTTTAAAAATGCACTTACTTATTCTCACCCAATGTTGCCCAAGAGCTGAGGACCTCCAATATCACCTGAAAGCCCTCTATACAGAAGCAAATGGTGCACTGTAGATGAAATGTAAAGCCCATAGCTGACCTTCATGGCTATTTGGCATAGGGTTACAGTATCACTGCAGGTGATAACACCTGATCTGAGTCCATTCTGATCCCTTCACCACACATCCATAAGCATTCACCAACAGACTGCAATGGCACAGCAGTGATGGAATTTATTCAGAGTGGCTAGTGAGCATGATCCATCTTCCCATGCCTTGTATGCCAGCTGTTGCTGCAGGACAGAGGTGTGACTAAGCATTGGTTAGGGTTTTACTAGGAGGTGTTGCAGAGTGAACGACAGGCTGACAAGAGTGATTTATCAAGAAAACAAACTAGCAATCTTCTGCCCAACCTCGGAACGCTGGGTGTGCTAAATTCCACTGACTTGTGGCAGCATATCTGACCAGAGCTAAAGACACAGCCATTCATAACCCCCTTATTTATTCAGAAATACTCTGCAAATCGTGAATTTGCATAACTGAAGACACAAAATGCCTGGTTGGGTTGTTCTTGGTGTGAAAGAATTCTGCCTGTGTTAAAAGAAACAACACTGTTTGAGCCTTGCAAGTAAAAGCTTTCCCTTGTTAATCTTCAGGAGTGATATTTTTTTCCTGGTTATTTGAAGGTCACTTACCAGTTTAAATTGATGGGGAGAGTGAATGGCCAGTGTTTCATTCCCAGCCAATAGCAGTTTGACACCTGCTTCCCTTGAAGTTCAATCACTATGCTTTGCTGTTTTTCCACCCATTGTCAGGCTCAGGGATTTTGTAACCCACCACTCTACTCAGCTTGGCGGGACATGATGAATGTGAACAATCACACCTGACCATCAATGGGGGGCAGCAGCACAAAGAACATGATTACCAGGGGAACTAGGTGAAAGATTGCCTCGATTATGATGCTTTTTTATATTTATTTACCATTCAACCAACCTCCATCCCTGCTTTACCCCATCTAATAAGTGCTTCAACCAGTAGGGTCAAAGTGTGAGCATTGATTTGGCGCATGTATGAGGTATTCAAGAGGTTAAAGCTGCACTAGGCAAGTGGTGCTGCAACAGAGGAGAGTGCCCCACCCCCTTTACTTGAGGCACCATTAAAGATGGACCCTATTTGCCCAATTGCATTTCTGGTGTCAGGTTTGAACCCTGGAACAAATTGTTCTCTGCCCACAGAAGTGGTGAATTGAAACTCAGCAGCAAAATCCAAACTCTCTCCGAAGCAGCATGAGTGTGCTGTGTGCAGTTTACTGAGGTTATGGTACATGATTCCTGGGTACTTATTCCTGGGTCAAATAATTCAAACAGTTAAATTTCACTGCCATTTGAAGGCAGCAATGTGAAAGGTTGCCTAGTGCACCTTTAAATCAATGCAGAATGCAGAGTATAGAAAATAATCCATCTCAAAAAGTGATGTGTGGTTATCTCAACAAGTTAGAATTTAAGATTCCACAGTCTGGTCACAATCCCAGTCAAACTAAGATTCATGTGTGTAGCAGGGGAATCAGGCAGGGATGCACAAATGAGCCAACTTCAATTGGCGGGAGTCAGCTGTTAATCCTTTTCTGCCATGCAAACCAATGATTTGCTTCCAAGGCTCTTTTTTTAACATTTCACACTGTTGGGCTGATTTAGTAGGAGGGAGCGTTTAGTGGTTCTAAATTTGTGATTACTGTAAAACTGTCTGTTGAATAGTAATGCAATATTGAAATGTTGATTACATTCATTAATGGAAAAATAACTGGTACTATTGAACTGTGTTCAGACTCCATTATTTGACTTTGAATCACACCACCCACTCCCTAGCACTTCATCTCCCTTACTGTATACAAACTTCTCTGAAAGTTCATTTCAAGAACATCTTTTCATGCTTTTTATGCAGGCTATGGAGATTTAGGTTCAGTTTGAAGTTCACTGAAAAGTACTGCATTGTAAAATAATCCCCCTCAGCAGACTGAATAGGAGCAAAATCCACAAGTGATGGATTTCACCCATAACTAGTGTGTGAATTAAATTGTGGCTTTTAGGAGAAACTACAGTAACCTTGGACTATATGGGTATGTGGTTGGGTGAGCCAGGTACAGCAGCATTTTTTGGTAAAGTCTTTTATTTAAAGTAAAGTATTTTAATATTAAAATACAGCAAAAAAAACTGTGGTAAAAAGATTGTTGCAAATTGTCAATTAATAATTTAGAAACAAATTTCAGAAACGGTGCCTTTGGGGGAGCTTATGTCTCTTATGGAAGCAGATTTCCTGGCTTTAGAATTGAGCCTTAGGATATATGCAAATATTAATGCTAACTATCACGTGCCACCATGGTACACTGTAAATAACACTGGATAAATGGCAACCATTAGGTTCCAGAATTAAAGTGGAATATCCCTGAATTTCAGCCTTTTTTAAATGTGATCCACTAGTCAAGGGATTTATCAAATTGGAAGGTGGATATAAGTGTTGATATAAGTCTACACCCATAGACACATACATACATACAGTAGATGTATTTGATCATGTAAATCCTGTTACATTCACGTAAATTCACATATATTCTTTAAGGGCATGACTTATTGTTCAGAGCATTGTTTAGAACTTTCTTAACTGACCATAACTCAAATATGAGTCTGTTGTACTTCACTATTCACAGATGCCACATATGTAAGCAAGCTTTTGCAGTCTCAACTCTGTCACATATTGTCAGTCACAATGCAAGCTTAGGCATTAAATTTCAGAGTGATAAAAATTGCCTTCAATCCAATAAATCCCCCAGCAAACAAAACCAGTAGTGTGGCAGTAGTGTTGCCATGCTGCAGTTACAGATGGGGATTTTAAGATTGCTTCCATATTGCTTAGTAAAATGTTTTTACATTTTGTGCCAGGTAATTCTAACTTCCAGAGTTAAGCTCAGATTCTGTATGGCATGGTATATGATATGAGCTTCTTAGTATGGCTGTTCTTTTTTAGGAAGATCACTGCAGGTTATTGGAGTTTCAAATCTAACGTAGATACACTGTGTTCATCTTACTGCATGTACATGTGGTGCTCAGCGTTTGAAACCTGAGAGTAGTTCCTCCGAAGTTAGCAAGCCTCACACTCTATCAGCTTTGCAACTTTTTAATAACATTTCATACACAGCAAGATGTACAGTGTTGGGTTTATGTCCCACTCGCTTTTACCATAAGAGAATGATTAAAACCTGGTGCCAAGAGCTGATAGCATTAGCAAGTCACTGCTATGATAAATTACCTTCACATCGCCTTATTGTCCAAAAAATCAATGAAAATATTTAGTGATGATGTGATTAGTGAGGCAAAGGAAAGAGAGTGATCAAGTACAAGAGGAGATCAGAGGACAGGCTAAGTTTGTAGCATCATTAACAGAGACCACAGAGATGAGTCAGATAGAGCACGTTACCTTTACAAAATGGAAATTGTGATATTTATGGAACCTCAAATGACTTTTATAAGGGCAGTTTTTGACATCATATTTCCAATTGTAAGTAGCTATATTTGCTCATGTGCATACCAGTATTGTATGAGTTTAGATCTCAGTTCTTATCTCTGACATGCTCATTTATATAACATCTTCCCCACCAAGCCACTTTAACCAGATGTGTTGCATGGTGCAATGTCTATGCAGACCATTGACAATTTAATACGCTTTAATGATGACCCTCTCTTCACATATTGCTTACACTTGAAATGCCACAATGATACATTCTGGTTATAAATGATGCCATTTGTGTTTTGTGAGACATTTGGCTATTATATTTCCATTTCAGACTGACAGTGATGCAATTGCTTTTAACCCATCTGCCATTTAAAGTGAAATGTTTACATGTACAGTGCCCTAGTATGGTTGCAAGAGAAAAAAAATTGGAACGCCTAGAACAAAAGACACTATCCCTCCATAAATCCTCGTGGATTTTAAGTAAAGTGTTTGCGTTAAATACAATTATAAATTTTTATAGCATTAAATAAATAATCACAGCTACAGTATGCATTGTTAACAATCTTTGCAAACCCCAATGGTTGGACGCCTCATTTCTGCCATATTTTAGTTTCCAGTGCTCAGATATTCTGAAATAAAAGGCTGCCTCAATGACCAGGTAATGGGCAAACAAAGCAGCCCATAACCTTCATCCTATTGCCACCTTGCTTCATAATGATAATGAGTCATTCATCAGTGCTAATTCACTCAGCTAATCTTCCCACTGAGTTTGGTGGGGAAATTACAATTGCAAATTAATTTTCAATATTGAGATGAGATAATACTGTAAAGAAAATTGTTGCAGACAGATACTTTTAGAACTAAAACCTGTCAGAAGATGGGTATGTGGACAGCTATGGAGTGTAGTGTTGCATGCTGAGAGAAAGAATGGGTGTGCAGAGCTCTGCTGTCTAATGGTGCAGGGAGCCAGTGTTAGACACAAGCTGTAATGAGGAGAGACTCAGGTAAAGTAACTAACTCAAGCAGCCAAAGCTGTTCGTTGCCATGGAAACAATGCTTATCACCTGTTAGGCGGTAATACGGTATCAATTTACAACAGTTTAACTGATTCAGTCCTTTAGATCCAGTGCTGTTCTTTTGGAATGCTGAATTTCAAAGGTTTTGAAATGATTAAAAAAACAAGGGAAAATGGTAAGAATTACATACAAAATAATTTTTTAGATGCTATTTGAGGTTATCATTGGATGCCTCTCTCTTTCTGTATTTGCATGCATGTGTTTTCTTATTCATTACTTGAACTTATTTGTCATGCAATGCTGCAATCAGTATCACAATACATGGCAGGTATGTGGCAGTAAGTGGCAGAGATAAAAAATAAAAATAAAAAATAAAGCAAGTTGCTCCTGAGAGTTAAAAAAAAAATTAAAGCTGAAAAGTTGGTCTGAATCTGTTGAGACCCGGCAAACAATACTTCTCTGAGGTCTTCTCCAAGATGCAGTACCAGTAACTCCAGCTACCTTCGTATTCTGCCTGTCTCCTATAAACAGTGCTACTTCACAGTAATGGCATCCTAAGGGAGGGATAGGAAACAGACTCTACAGAGCAAGATAGTCCATTCCTCGCAAGTCCCAACTTGTTGTAAATTTGCACAGGGTTCTCAGAAGGGTGATAAAAAAGATGTATAATATACAAGCTGTGGGACAGCAACAATAGGCATTTGAGTTACTACCATGAGTGCAAAAACTGTAGCACAGAAGTTTGGTTTTGTCATAGAATAAGCAACTATAATATTCACCCCCCCCATCAGTAGAGGTTACCATTTCAAAGGTACTCTTATTTGAGGAAAAGAAACTGTACAGGAATTACTGTATCCGGTTTACATTATCACTGTTACCTGTTCTGTTCTAGCCAATCAAAGCCAACTTGATTTTATTTAGCTCAAAGCTGTTATTTAATTGACTAAAATGAAATCCCCTTCCTGAGGATAGCTCCAGCTATCCAAATGATAACTGATTTCTATCCAGCCAGTCCATTATGAAAACGAAAATGAACCTTATGTTTCTACACTCCAAACTGTGTGCATGTGTTTGTAACAGTTTGTGCTAGACAGTAATTTGACACTTTTTAGTTGTCAGAGATGTGTAAAATTGTCAAAGGCTCAAATATACAGTGAGCATGGGTGTAGTGCCACTCATTATTATTATTATTATTATTATGTTATTGTTTGGTATTCTATATAAACAACTGTTGATATATGTTATTTTATTTTTGGTACAGTGGTTGAAATCAGTTACAACGCACAGTCTTGAAGGACTGACCTCACTCATATTTGTTTGGTAGGAACCCAATGTCTCCTTTCCGCAAACCAGAAAAAGGTTATACGAGGAGGCAAAACTTCTATACAATGTGAAATGTGAATTTGTGTTTATACATGTAACTAATTCTTAAGTAGTGTTCCTTATCTCTCGTGTTCAAGAAAACATCTTTATACACAACATAAACACATTTGTGTACATATACCACAGAATCAAACACCCCTGCAGTATGTGTTACACCCAATGCTTGCAGGGTAAAAAAAAAATATGTAAGGGATTTTTCACTCTTAATCTTCTCCATGTTGCTGACAGTCTGTCTGTCACTCCTTTCCTTGTCATTCAGTATAATCAGATAACTTCTGTGGACAGAAAGCCTGTCACTCATTACAGCTCAGAAATAGGAGCTTTTATGTTTGGCCACAAACAGAGGCACCCCATATCACCCAACATGGTTGCAATGACGGATTACGGCTGAATGAAGAAACATGCTTGCTAATCAAACAGAGATGCAATCTCTCCTTACTTTAATTAAAAGAGGGCTTATGTCGGTGAGATCGTAAAATAAGAAACATCAATAGAGAACAGTGTTTAATCACTTCTAATGTGGGATCTTTCAGACAGGAGAGGCAGATCAAATTAGCATGTGCTGTCATAAAGGTGTTTGGTGATGAGTGACAAATAAATGAAGCTTTGTATTCTGTTTTGATCAAGCTGCCTATGAAAACCATCAGCCCATATCCTGTTCTCCACACTGCCCAGTGATTACATCATACCAAGTGTTCTATTCTGGACATGGAATGTCATCAACTCCCTCATTTGGACTCACTTCTGTGGAGTCAGGGGGGACTGATTGTCATTAATGTAATGAAAAGAACCAAACTGCGTGTTTGGTACCATCATTTCAGCATACACTGATTGGCTGATTGCATCAGCACTCGAACGCTGAGATGAGGTGACTGTTTCATTGTCAAAGTTGCTCAGACAACTATAAATGTTGGCTGTTTTTACAGTTTGAGATTAAATGGTTCACCGTCATTGCCGTGTTCTTTCTGGGAAGCTGTGGAACATCTATAATGAGTCCAAAAGAGTGACTCAGACAGCACAGTGGGGAAGAAATTCCACCAGCCAAAGCTGAACTCAAATACTTTGAGGAGAATTTTCCACACAGCATTCTCTTGGCACAGTTACTTCTTTCTCCACTTCAGTGTCTAAGGGTGCATTCACACCAAGCATGTTTGGAGCGGTTTATTTATTTACTCCTTTAGTTCAAATTGTTGGTGAGAATAATGCCATTCCAACTCAGATGGCACCAAATAAGAGGAGTGAGAACGTAATCCAAACCAAGTACAGGAAACGACCCCAACAAGCAAGGTGTTATGGGTATAAGGAGACAGATGTTGATATCTGCCAGCCAACAGTTACTCATGCTTGGAAAATAAAACCAGTCTTGAGCGATGCTCATTTTCAGCTATTTCTGTGTGTACTGATATGAACACCACAGAGAAGATACATACAGTTACAGTTACTAATAGCTCAAGTTAAAATTACAGTTACTAATCACGTGGGCTGACAGGTTATCAAAACTCTGTCCAATAAACAAGCTGCTTTTGAGTCTATGTGACATATGTGACGTTTACAAGCCTTGGTGTGCTCGTAATTGGGCAGGGGGACCTAATCAAACAAATACAAAAGTGCAAAGTAATTACTTTGCATTACTTTGCACAGTAAAAATACAAAGTAAACTTCTCCACTATTGGTTCAGACCAAACAAAATGAACTGTAGGTGTGATCATACCTTTAATCAAGAAATATTCCAGTATTTGTATTATATCTGAAAAAAGTGCATTTGATTTTCAAATTATTTCCACTGACTTTTGCCACTCTCAAAGTCAAAATAAGAAAATCCAAAGTCAGTCTGAGGGTTGCTAGATGTTACTGTATCCATCGTTGCTCAGGTGTTGCAACATCTGGAATGTTCCCTAGATACATGAGGTGGTCCAGATGTTTTGGCTCTACTATACACCTGTCCTGATGATGTCCCAGTGAGTCTTATGAGAGTAAAAACCCAGTTTTGCCAAACGGTCCCTAAGGGTAGAATCTGTTCCATATGCACAAATATGAAGCAAGAACTAGCTAGTGTTGTACAATATTGTAAATCTAGATTGATGTAGAATAACTCATTTGATGTTTTAATGATCTTAAACTAAAGTATTAAACTGCTAGTGTGCAGGTTAGTTAGGTTGCCTACGTTGGTCTTTCACTACTCTGCTGCTTGGAATGAGGTACTGTTTTGCATGGTGAAGGTGAGGGGGGGTGGGGGAGTCCCTGTAATTGGCTCCCTGTGAGTTGTTGGGAAGATGGAAGCTGAACATGTGCTTCGTCTGCTTGGTTCCATTAGCTTAATGGTCCATTTGTTCCTGTGTTGTGCTGAGGTGGGCACAGACAAGGTCTATGTAACATAACTGTGTTTTGCTTGGAGGCAATGGCCACAACAATTTAGGGTAATCCCTCCATCCCACTTCTGTCATCAAGTGCTCATACTGTACTTGTTCTGCAAATCAAGGAGAGAAGAAAGGAGGTGAAAAAGTAGGTCTGAGTTATTAAAACTTAGAGAAGGTAGGACAGTGTGTGTGCTGAGGCAACATGCTGTCGTTAAAATATGTCACTGTGTGGACACACTACATGTGATGCTATTTTCTTTACAGCTGAAAATTAACAGCTGTGTGTATATGGGTGTGTGTGGACATGTTATTAAGTGTACATGTGCATGTTTGCGTGTATGCATACGCATGCACAGTATATCATCCTGTTTGTGGGCTCCGCTGCGTTCCTAGCTCTACAATTTTGGGTTCGATTCCGTGGAGCCAGGTCATTATCATCAGCATATAATATTGCCAACTTGCGTCATTGTCGCTACATTTGGCGACTTTATTAGTGTACGGTATAGTATTTGCTGACAGCCAATGCATTTGGCAACAAATTGGTACCACCAATGGACACAAACTTGTGCCGACTAGCCAGTTGCATATCGCAGTGGTTTTGGAAGCAGCCCATAAACCATTGCGATATAGGTGTGGGAACGGATCAGTTATTTTAATGGTATTCTCATTATCACTTCATGTAGACATGCACATACTGCATAAAAGCAATTTAAAAATTGTCTCTGAGAAAATAATTGGGTTGGTTTAATTTATCCAGGTATACCTTAAAACTCTCTGCTACAACGTAGCAGTGAGGGAAGATTCATACATACTAATTCTTGGTTTATGTGTACTTGTAAAATATTGGGGGCATGCCTATGATAATGGCTCCATCGTTTTAACACCTCTTAAATGTGTAGTCACTAGAACATTAAAACCAAAGTACACCCATATAAATCTGCAATCTGGATGAAGCTTGATGGGTTGTTTAAAGCCATTGTAGACCCTACTTCAAAGCATCAGAATTTGTTGTTTCTCATGCTTGTGAGAGACACTTGATGTACTGCAGAAAACAAAACTGACAAAGGAGTTCCATTAAGGGGTAATCCCACTAAACTTATAAACTTATTTTAATGGCATTCCTCTAAATTTAAATTTACCATTTTTAGACTGGAGAGGGATATTAACCTTTTACCCTTGAGTTGTGAGGAAATGATTTGATGGAATAGTGCAGCTCCCTTTCCTTTGATAATTCACTACAGAAGAAAAATAAAAAAAGAGCTAATTTAATCTAGATAAAAACCTGATTTGAAAGCAACAAACCTCTCAAGCCTCTTACTTTGAAAGCCTGATATTTCTACTCGATCAGTGGCCTTCAATTACACCTCTATTCACCGGGAGTCTTATTCACTTTGACTTATAATCACATTCATTATCTGCTGGCTGATTATATTCAGTGGTTTCTGTTCATTCAAACAGTGTCAGAGCCCACTGTTGCCCGTGAGGATTTCCAAGGGTTGCAGGGGCAGTGGAGCGTCCCTGCTGATCCAGACATTGCTCACCATGGGGATGTGACGGACTGACCCTCCTGGCAGCTATGATGGATACACTGGGACTGGTCTGACCTCTCTGGCTGACATCCACAAGCTCACTGGCCCCAGTCATCATCTCTGGGGTTGAAGTGCAGGTCTGGGAATAGGGGGCTGCTATCTGGCCCATTTCCATTGGACTCTCCAATCTCTCTCAGCATTCCAGTGCTGCTCTGTCCCCAGAAAAAACAAAGTTTGCTATGAGGATTTCAAACAAAGTGACTGAGCGCGTATGAGCTCTAAGGCCACAGAGGTGCCATTGACTATATTAAGATATATCCTGTCTAAGGTTGTGCTTCCTATAGCAAAGTGACTAATAACTAGGAGTGGAAAGAGTACTAAAATATCCTACTGAAATATAACTACTGTTTGCTGAAATTTTACTTAAGTTGAAGTAAAATGACTGGTGTAAAGTATACTTAAATAAACGTAGCTTATTTAAAATGTAATGTAATGTAGAGTAAAAGTTACTGAGTTGCATTGCTACATGATTCTTTCCATGCAATGCAAAAAGGACACGAGGACAAGAGGTCAATGTCAAAAGATATCATATGTCTTGTTATGGAGTATGTTAGAAATCCCACAGGTGGAGCTCCACGATAGTTGCACAGCTCCCCTGTAATTAAGGGGAAGCCGGCACACCTGGAGAGTAACTGCTGCGCCATACTGTTTTCCCAGTGTAATTGAATTTGGACCGCGTGAATGCATGTGAGTTATTGTTTTAATTCTATATGTTTTCCTTTGTACTTTAGGTGCGTTTGTTAGATTTATGTTAGAGATTGCGTCCTGCGTTTACCTTGTTTACCCATTTATCTGTTATGTGACGAACATAGTGCTGCTGCCTACCTAATTAAGTTAATACCCGGTTTTCTGTATGTTTATTTAAGTGTATTTACATACATATCCTAAATTGATGTTTAATGATATGGTAGATTATTTCTGTTGAATGTATAATGGGGTAATTTAGGCCAGTATTTATGTTAATGACTTATTTTCTTATATTGCAGTACAGCTTTCAGCTTTTTATTTTATTTTAATCTTTCCCAGACAAACCAGTCCAGCCCCAAATCTGTAAACCTGAGCCTATAATAAATGACTGGAATGAAGCTTCACTGCCCCTGTGTTCAGACCGACACCCCATTGTGTTGCTCACTATACCCTGCAACTAGTATACATATGAACACACAGTCCCTCAATTCATGTCGATGAAAAGAAACTGAATTGTCCATCCCCATTATTCAACAATGTTGCTATTGATGTTTCTTTTGCGACTAGCTATCCCACTAGCTAGCAAGGCTAGTGAAATAGCTAGCAACAACCAGTAAATTTGAGCGTTTCATAATAATTAATTAACTTAACGTTCCCTCTGCATGCTTGTGCAAGTTTACTGCAATGGTATTTGCTACTTTTAAGTTTCTGATTTGTACTCACTAATGACTGCGACATACAAAACATAAGTTAAAATATACTTCAAAGTAAAATTAATGACTTCAAAAAGCGCACAATAAAGAACAAGATCAGCAGATGAATTGTGAAACATCAACAAAAAATTAAATACCCATCAGGAGTAGAGCAAAGTAGTAATGCAGCAAGAAAAAAGTGGGACTGCTACTATGGTTACCTAATGTATGTACCAAAAAAAGATAAATAAATCAAAATGAATGCACAAAAGCAGTCTGAATAATGTTCAAAGCACCTCTAAGAACAGAACCTTGAAAGTCACATCCACAGCCGCACTGTATCTCTTCCTTCCCGGAGGTTAGATGAAACATTCTGTCTCTGTCTCTTCTCATTCAAGTTTCCTACATTTTGGAAGGTATCCAAAACAGAAAAATGCATATGCTCTAGCACAGTAGGACATGGCAGCAGGTTCTGGCAAGCCCACTGCAGAAATTGATTTTATAAGCAACTTGACATCTGCATAGCATTAGCAATTAAAACAAATGTATTATCTACAATTACCATGACACCAGTCCAATATTGTGCTCATCAATATGAAATAAATCAAGGGATTAACAGTTTGAACTGTATGTCAATAGGGTCAATACATTCTGATTCAAACACGGCACTGACATAAAAATCTATTTCATTTGTCTTGGCCATAATATACACTAAATTGAACACATTACAACACCTAACAAAACTGATGCTACTCTTACAAGTCTTTAGGGAGGGCTACCGTTGGCATGGATGGGCAATTCCTTAATGGACTAGAGAAAGACCAGATTAGTTCATTGACTTGCCGTATTTGCCCTCTTAAATTAAATTATCCTCTGCTTGTCTAGATAGATGTAATGCTTAGCTGAAGAAGGAGAGATGTGAATAGATGTCTGTTGCTAACAGACCTAAATTTGATCTAAAGACTTTTATACGGTGAATTTAGAGTGTGATTAACAATATACAGCAACTTTGCAGCAAATAATACGCACATTTATTCAAATATGTTGGTCATCTCCCATGAGCTTAGTCTGTCCATTCAGATGGGGAGAGCTAAAGGGTAGGGGTAACATAACAGAAATTCAGCGCTCCTGTTTACATAAAGTATTTAAAATAGTCTTGGTCGAGGCATATTTTCTAAGTGAGCTGGCAAGCAAGATTTCATGCATTATTAATTGTATGTAATACAGACTCTTTATTATGGAGATGGCATTTTCAATATGTCATTTTCTATCATGGCGTGCCATAAAGATTGACATTTGAGCAGCTGTGACACATGGCAGTGATGGAGTGGCGCCATTTGCCTCTGGTTATAGGTACAGTACACAGCCTCTATTTGCTCATTCTCCACCATAGCTTGTTTATCCTCTCCCTAAACATGTCTCCTACATGTCTTCTGTGTCACATAATGCTGACGTCTATTTCTCATCACATGTCTTTGAAGTAATAGATGCTGACCATTTTAAGTGTCTTATTTAATTAGATCAGATTCTCAAGGGAGCAAAGACGTTAAATTGATTTAATGCCCAAAAGGCTTGCTTAATGGTTTCGATATTTAAGTCTTCAAGTATGCTCAGTTTGATAAGCATAAAGCGGAAAGATTTTGCTATTCTTATTCTTAAGGAAATATAACTGCAGGCTTCTCTGGACTGCATTGCATTCAGACATGTGATGGAGGGTAAACAAACCTAAACCCAGTTTACCCACCCTTTTATTTGCAGAAATAGAGTTAACCACCTTTTTACGGTGACATAAATCTTTAGGAACTAAATTCATAGCGTACCTTAGAGTATGTAGTGTCAAACTGATTTATGAGATATGAGAAAAGGTATAAATTAATGTTTTTGAAAGTATAATTGATTTTTGTTTTTTATCGGTGATCATTTGCCTTCTGATGATCACCGACTGAAGGTCATACCTTTTACCCACTGCATCACTGACTGAATTAATACTAAAGGTGCTTCTTTCAGCATTGCCATGTATTTTAGTACATTGACAACAGTTTGCATGACACATGTCAGAGGTATATTGCAATCTTGACTTAATTTCACTACAGGTCATTCCATGAAAAGCTTTGTCTCTAAATGATGTAACTAAATGAGTTGCACTGCAGAAGAAGGACTCATTCTCAAGTGTCTTTCTGAAGATTGATTTCAACACACACAGTGATAAAACCCTTGGTTGGCAAAAAATGGCATGCCCAAACTGTCTGCACCAGTGACAAACTCGCCTGGATGTTGCTGAACCAGAGAGAGAGATCTTGTTTACTCAAAAGCTTCATGACTGCAAAACTGTTGCAGCTCTATCTTTTGCATGGATACCCTGACATAGGCTGCTTGACAGAGGCACCCCTGGTAAACTTACTGTATGGGTTAGCTATTGAGTGCATATACATATCCATAAGCGCTCCCCTTCCAGACTGCAGTAAGATGAACAATAGACTAGTAACAAAATTAAAATCCCCTCTTGGATACTCTTATACTATTAGATATCATCAATTTGTGATGTTCAGTGCATTCCAGGAGTTATTTTGTGATGAAGTGTTGTAATTTTTTTTTTAGTGCTCTCAATTTCCCTCAACCTGTCTTGTCTACTTCCACTTCAGTTAGTGATTTCCTACATTTCCCAGAATGTCTTTCAACGACCTGCAGAGAACGTGGCTGAACATGTTGCTTTCAGCTGTAGGTTATACGTGTAGGTGGAGGAAGTGATAGTGATAGTGCAAGCGAAGCAAAAGGTTT
>OOFE01000050.1:5087-25112 GCA_900323365.1 Monocentris japonica | reverse complement strand
GGGTGGGGGGGTTAAAGCTCGTCCCCTGGGAGTAGGAGGGGCAGTGTCACCGTTTGGAGCTGTTGAAAGGAGCACAATGACACCTGGTATCAGGTTTACCTGTTTGACAAATGGATCCCCTGCTGTGATCGTGGCGAGTGCAAGAGCCCTTATCTGTTAACAACAGAAGATGTTGATAAATATGGTAGTAACGTCTACTAAATGTTCACAAGCAAGTGGAAAAACAAGTATTCTTATAGTATATGAAAGAGGATAAATAGAACCATTATACAATACAATGGTATTTGAAAAATATGGGGCATCGTGGTTGTTGAAATACTCCTCAGCTGAATGCAAACATTCAAAAGCAAAATGAAATGATTCTCCCTCAAAGAGGCTTTGACATATTACTTGCACCCTGTAAATTGCAATGAGAGGCTGAACTGAAGAAAGTGAGTTGGACAGAGGTGCTACCACATAAACCAACCACTCATCTGTGGTAGTGTTGATTGAGCAGCAAAACAATGGTGGCTGCAACTCACCCAGAAACCTTCAAGAAAAATTGTCATTACTCTCGACTTTTAAGGGCTCATGACAAAATAAACACAGGCTGTGTTTGTTTGCAAGTCAGCCACACTCAGTGTCCCAAATAGACTCAACACGTCAAACAAAATGGGGGCATGGGCTGTCATTACCCCCTGCAGAAAAGTGACTAATATAAAACGCTTGCTCTCTCAAATGAATTTACATTTCATGCCTCTCACGCCAAATTAGCAACGATAGGAGGGGACATGGACTCCAGCAGGGCCTCAAAATGGCTCAGTGTTTTTACTCCAGTAGTCATAAAAACCTACACAAGCACCAAAGAGTAATTTAAGGAGGTCAGCAGCAACAAACTGAACAAACTGTTAGTGAGCATGACTACTAGACAGCCTCTCGCCACACACACACACACACACACGCACACGCACAGACATACATACACACCTTCTCCACCTAATACCTAACCTGTTTTGACATATCTGGCCATGAAGGAGTTATAGTACTTACCTATGTATAAAAAAGAGCCTTTGAACTGAGAGTCCGCTGTACTCTCACCAATAAAACCACACACAAATCTTCGATCCAGGCTGTGTAAATCATGGTGAACACTGATCAAAGAGGGGCTGTGAATCTCACATGGCATATCCTACATTCCTCACTAAACACATTCACATGCTACACTCAAAAGCATAGCGCTTATTTGTTGACCTCTTATCCACTTCAGGTTCTGAACTTTTCGTTTTATTTGAAGCTGAATTCATTTGCCCATTCTCACAAACATTGATCTCCAACCACCATGGAGCTCATTCTAGGCACAGCAACTAACATTGGTCACAGTCCAACAAATGCAGAACGACCATTTAAAAACATTATAATTTTCAGCATAAAAAACAAAAAGAAGTCAGCAAAGAATCTGCAATACATAAGCAGCATGCCGGAGCATTCCTTAGGTCAATACTGGCATTCTGTCCTCCATGAGAGTAAATAAATCAGACCTTTGTTTGAAACCCTTTTCCAGGTATTTTGTAGTCGTTGCTTTTCACTGCTTATCACTAGCATAGACTTCCTAAGTCACTGCGGCAGTTCCTCAGTTGTTGGAAGATGTTGGAGTTAGGCACAATCAACCGTACACTTTAAAAGCTACCATAGCATTTTCACCAAACATGCATTTCACAGGTTTTCAGTGTTTATGTTCACACTATGGTGATGCTTGCTGTAATATTACTTGGAATCATTTAGGTCCATGGTTGTTGACTTAATCAAATCTGTGTTGTGGTTTCTTGCGCAATAAACCAGAAACCCTATTGGTCATGCTTAAACACGTTTGGCATGTTAAATTAACCATGCTTACTAACTAACAACAGGCATCATGCTATCATGCTCATTGAGAAAAGCTTCAGTTTGCATGTTAACTTTGCTGTAGCTAAAACAAGCCAAACTGCAGAAATGGTTTTTGTTGCCTTATTTATGCCAGTGTACAAATGTAATGCACTCGCCAGGGTGGCCTTTCTTTCATAATTACCCACTCTTTAATTCGGCTGTAGTCCCCATGCTCTTTCCTGAAATGCAAATCATGGTCTGTACTAACAAACAACTGGTCCCCCCTGGTGTTCTCATAGATTTTAACACGCTGCAGTCTGGCTTAGGGTAAGCGTGAGGCGGCCAAAACACATGTTTCAAATTTGAAAGAGTGAGAAAAGAGTCATGATCACCAGAGTGTGTAGGAGATCAGCTCCAGCAGGTGTAAAAGGGATTTTTATAGAAATGAAAATTATTTCATGAAAGACAACATCAACACTATCAGCACGTTTAAACCGATGCTGCTGGATATCTATCATTTCTGGTCTGAACTGTACTGTAATGTGATAACAGAATCAGTCAATGTTACTGAATGAGGTATTAAGGACACTGAATGGATCAACAAAATGAGATCGCTCCAGCTACATGATCTGCAAGTTTTATATCGATCTAGAAGGTGGTTTGCAGATGCAAAGCTTTGGGAAATGAGGATTTGTGTTATCTGATTCACGCCTTGCACATGAAGCAACTGGATCTTATTTGACAGACTTCTCAACATCCAGATGATCCTCCCATCTGAAACATTTCAAGAGAGATACGCAGACAAAATCCTTTGGCAGTTGGCTATGTTTTTTGTTTGCTTTTCTTTTTATGTGTCCTTAGTTTCCCAGCCCTGTTGTCTCGAAGTGGGAGTTTACAAGATTTAAACTTAACAAGTAACAAAAGGAAAAATGGACGAGATGGGCAGAATGAAAAATCAACAATCAGTTATGGAAAAGTTTTTTTCTTCTATATCATGCGGTTTACTGGTACTCAGCATGCCTTGCCCAACACATACACCATATGATGCACCATTTTTCTAAAAATGAGAAAAAAGAAGCTATAAGATGAAAGTGGGGGCCCGTGCAATAAACTGGGAAGGGTCTCTTGTGTTCCAGAAAGAATTTTTCACTGTTGCTGTCATCCATCTGTAATCAAGTGCCAGTACATGCCATGCTTCAGGTTTCCAGATACATGCAGAGAAATGCAATGAAGACGTGATTGCAGACTGTTGGAGCCTTCCTCGAAGATAAATAATGTCTCACATCAACCCGAATTGACTTCGATATGTTTGATTCTTTGGATGAATTGATCAGTTGGCTCAGTAAATCAAACAACCACTATGATGCTCGTCATGTCCTGGTGAAGTTTTCTTGTCATCCATCAGAGAGGGCTCAACCCTGCCTGAACCTTGTGTGTGTAGCTCCTCTAGAAGCTTAAGTCTGAGCTTTAGTGCTTGTCTTATAAGATAAAGCCCATAATATATACTCTTGCCAGTGGAGAATAGGTAGAGCAAGCACTGGTGCACATTGCACTGTGAGGTGGGCGAGGAGGACCAAATGACACTGATCCAGGAAGCAACAATCTTCATGTACATGATCGATTGGCTATAAACAGTTATCCTTGAATAATGCTGTGAGCAGATAGACAGAACATACTGGTGATTATAGTAAATAATCACAATGGGGATATTGAGGAGATATGAAATGTAAGAATACAAGATATACTCTATGGAGTCAGAGACAGTAACTTGTATTTCTCTGTGCTTTGATAATCGATCATACTTAATCTGTCATTACATTACAAAAATTCTCTATATGACAATGCAGGGAGTCTGTCTGAGTTATTGTACACACATTTGGCTATCTCCATGAGGACTAATGCAACTGTTTAATAACAGCGGAGAAGAGATACTGAGAACTGACAAAAAGCAGTGGTTCACCAGGCACAGGTCCAGGGACTGAAAGCTGGCAGAGAGAACTAATCTATTTGGATAACCTCTGATGTTAAAATGGCTTGTTTCTCGGACCATATGTTTGAGTACACGACGGCAAGGGAGGTAATGGAAAATATTAACCAGGAACCAAGCTACAATGATAAATTTCAAACTTTGCCAGTTGTAATGATTACCACAATCAAAGAACAGACTTGTAGTGAGCAAACAACAGGAAGCAACTGAAAAGTCATTTCTGACACAGTTTTGGCTGCATCTTTGCATTTATACTGATAATCCTTCGAAACTTTGTGTCTGTCTGGACGCCTTTGTCCCCACAAGGTAGTGCATGTGCTTGCAGGAAAAAAAACATTTTTAGACAAGTATTTCTTTACTATGGATCAGGACCAAAAGAATTTATGGGCTTTCAGTGGAAAGCAAGTAGGTATTTTTACTTCAAGTATGTTATACTTTTACTCCACTGCATTTCAGAACAAATATCTTACTCCTTACTCAATCACATTTATCTAACACCTGCTGTAACAAATTTCTTTGAAAATACAAATCATGTGATCTGTTAAAAATAATGCACAAAAAGACAATTAGACCGAGGATAACCACTGACCTCTTGAACATAACATAAAGAACAAGAATACTGCTATGCTTTCCTTATAATGGATCCCAGGGCAAATCTAAATTCCTCAAATTCATGTCCCAGGCTGAAAAAGTGTGGGAATGACTTAGACAGACACTGTGAGAAGAGGCTGAGATGTTTGCAAACATCCAACCACATATTCCTCTTGGTTTCAGCTGACACTCTCAGTTTATTTGCAAAATATTGCAAATCTGCAACATGGGACAGTCTTTGTCTGAGGTAAGTCAATATGAATTTCAAATCGTCTGTGGTGGCAATGGATGGATTTTTCTACTGTCTAAATCAGGACATGAGTATGATAAAAGCATGAAACAAATACAAGCCTTTTTGCTACTGTATATCATCATCATCATCATTTGGCCAACGTATTACCCATCTCATACAGATGTAGAAGGCCATATGAAGCATCAAGTTAAGCAGCCTACTTGTTTAAGAAGACTTTCCTTTTCTGCTACAGTAAACGTCCAAATGACTTACGCAGTGCCAACATGGGCACAAAATTAAAGCCTTCCATTGAATCATTAAGTAAATTTGTCAAGCTGGCAGATTAATGGGCCGTCAACCTGTCTATGGGAACTGCTTCATTTATATTTTCTACTGACACATTTTGGAAAGTGTGGAGTCAGTGACAGTCGCTCTCTCATTAGTAGGTTTTTGGTGGGGACTGCTGTGCCTGTGGGTGGCCTGGAGCTCAAGCAAAATGCTATTCAGTATCTAACTGTTCTTTCCATGGAGACCTGAAGTCTCCAGTCACTCTCACTGTACCCTTTCCAGTGTCTGTGTAGATAACCACTCAAAGGCAGCCAATATTTCAGGGAATAGAAACTTTATCCAAACATAGGTAGGGTACAGTCATTATTTTCAATTAAAAGCACATGTGTAATAATTGTCTGGACACTTGTTGGATAGAAAACACAAGCGTGTAAACTGTAGAGTAAGAGGTTTGGTGCTGAATAATTACAGTATTGCAGGGTTTTGCTTTTTAGTGTCAGGGAATGTGAGAAAATGATTTATTGTAGCTCTTCGCACCTTAAATTGAAGAGGTCATTAAAGATCCATGAAAACTAATAGGCAAATATTTGAAAATAATTCTTAATACCTTTCAAATACTTTCATCAGCTTAACAATTTCTGGTCACATAAGTTATTCACTGTATAATAATAATGAGTCATTATTATTATTATCATTATTATTATTAAGAAGAAGAAAAAGAAGAGGATATTAGTACATACATGGGTGGTCATTGAGAAAAGAGAAATATCATCTGGTGAACACATTCACATAAAAGGTCACTCTCAGAATTTTCCATATACTCTGTAAAATAGGTTAATGACTGATGGAAAATTTGAAAACATTATGTTAAATAATGTCCTTTGCCCAAACACAGGACTTGGAGAGAAGCAACAAGTAAAATCAAGCAGCTTTTTTACTACAGAACCGTACAAGATCTTAAATTCTGAAATTGTATCAAGCAGGTGTAAAGTGTGTGATGGTCAGTTCATAGTAGTGCCAGATGCTTAAAGAACCAGCGGTCATCTTACCTCATATGTGATGAGAGGGTTGGCACCAAACTCACCTCTGTCTCTGCTACATAGCCCTACTGTAAGTTACGTCATTGTAGGAAATTAGACCTTTCAGTAATCCAAAATCTCGATCGTCATCATTTGTGAAGTCTAGCAGGAAGAGAGATCTTCTGCCATTGAAAGTGTGTTCATTTTGTCTATTTTACCAATCCCCTAATCAAGGCTGGCAGGTTCAGTTAACTAACCTTCCAGCCTTACAGGTGCTACAAGATCTCATTTTCTTTTAGGGTAACGCTAGTCACTCAAGCTTACTTAACTTCATTTTGGTGCCAATCCTCTCATCACTTATTGGGTAAGATGACCAATGGGCCAAACTCCCAAGAAGTCAGTGTCATCCTTTAAGCTAAACACATTTTTCTCCCTGATCTTAACGAACTGAGCTTACTGTATCTTGGCATGCTGAATACAACAAAAATACATGCTGACATTAATTTCTGGGAGATTCACTGTCCAATGCTTCTAAATAAAACATCAAATTGTAAAATATATAGTGTTTGGGTCACTCTAACAAATGTTGAGACTGTCAAAGTAAAAGTTCCCATGACCAAAAAATAAAACTTATTTTCAGTATAAGGAAGCCTATTGATGAGAACAATAGAAGTCCCACAATGACAATGCATTTGATGTTCTTGCAAATTGTATGTCTCCTGTTAGAGTTGATGGAAAAAATATGTCACTTTCATGGCAGCAGTCAAAACAACAGTTGCTCAGAAAAATAATCGAATATTATTCTAAAAATTGAGGGCTCTTTGTTTACAAAGAGCTTTGAGTAGCAAACAGAGATATGTTTGTTGTTGCCATGTTCTCTGAAGTGGTGAGAACAATGATGCCATTATCCAGCCTGGACAGCTCAGTCAGTAGAGCATGAGACGCTCAGTCTCAAGGTCATGGGTTTGATCCCCACATAGTGTCAATTGTTACCTTTGTAAGTGATTTTGGATGAAAGCATCTGCTAAATCACTGTAATGAAATTTCAAACTCAACATATTTTACACATAAATTGCACTAAAAATCAAATTGGCCTCTACCTACCCAAAAGTATCCTGGACATTTTATAGGGTTACATAGGGTCGAGCAAATATGTTCACCTTTTTAGAGTGCATTTATCATAAAGTACATAACCTTCACTGTGAAAGTGATATACATTTTTGTGGCAAGCTTCGTTGTGCCAAATGTAATCCACTGTGGTTTTAATAAAAATAGATATCACTAATCTGTCAAACAGAAGTCACTAGTTCTAATACAATAAGCAGCATTAATTAAGTATAATAGTATATTTTACAATGAGTCTTATTGCTCACTGTTATGGAGAGAAGCAGGTGAAGCAACTGATGCTTCTTAAACCTGTGGCTAACTATGTGATATGTACTGTATAATACAAGCCCAATATATATATCACAATATAAGCATTCATTGATAATCCTACATTGGCTTTCCCTCCTTGCTTGTATTAAAAAACCAGGACTATTCTAGCAACGGCCATCTCAAGTCAATTCTAGGCAATACAACAAGCAATAATAAGTCCCATGCAACCAATGATACAAAATACATTCTTTTATTCATTCATCACTGTAAATACACAAAACAAATCAGTGAAAAGTATTCACACAAACAATATTTAGTGGGATATAATTCTTGACACCATTTACACACCATTTA
Source organism: Monocentris japonica (assembly GCA_900323365.1). NCBI lineage: Eukaryota > Metazoa > Chordata > Actinopteri > Trachichthyiformes > Monocentridae > Monocentris > Monocentris japonica. Next base: position 17,422 of record OOFE01000050.1, on the reverse strand, counting down.
CACAAACCATTTTGGAAATTAATGTGCTTGCGTTTCTTAGATGAAATATCGTCCATTGCATCCAGTTCATAACTTCAGTCAAAGCTATCTATGCCATTCCCCTTACCTATACACAATGCATTTACTATTTATTTTGGATCTATCCGACTGTACTCATCCTATCTCATCCTTTTACTCTTCTCGCCTAGATCATTTTGCTGTTACATTTAAAGGATTCATATTTTTATTATATGTACATGATATACATTGATTCTTAAATACATTTTAACTGTTTCCACTCTATTTACAATATAAGAGCTTATTGATATTTTTAAATGATTACAAAACACGTGTACTTGGTGCTCTAAAAACAAATGAAAACAATGGGAGGCAATTTGTTAATATTGTATTGACTTTGTAGCGAACGACTGATTGACTGAACAGGGATGATACTGAGAAAATGAGCAGGCATCGCTTCACGTCCAGCACAACACAAAACTGCACAGGATTTCACAAGAGGAAAATATGCAGTCATATTTGAAATTTGAAAAAAAAAAGAAAGAAAAGAAAAGAACTCTGTGCCCTCAACGAAATACAGATTTAAATTGTAATGGTTATTGAAAACAATGGTTATAATCAATATTATCAAGTCTCCATTTGTACTGGCCGTAGAAATGGAAAGAATTGCACTCCCACTGTATTCTTGAATCCTGATTGAACCCCCATTCCTGTATATGTGGATGTGATTTGAGAAGCAGAACCATTCTCAGTCTGGTATCAGAACCAGCAGAGTACTGACTCTATCACCACCTCAGAGTGAAAAGTTTTATCCACAAAACTGTATCACGACAGATCACAGTTGTATCTGAAAGACTAAAAGAAATTTCCACAATGGGCACAATACTTCTCTCTTCCTGCGACTAAAGATTGGCTGAGGTGCTAATGTCCTAGATGAAACTCATCATTCTATTGTAAATGTTCATCCGTTCTTTGGTATAAAAGTATTATGTATCACATTAAAGTCACAGGATACTAATACATAAGTCAAGGTCTGCAGTGTGTACAACTGTGTACAATTTATGCAATCAGTTTCTAGCATGATATGACCGATATATAGTGGGTCTGGGCATTGTTAACATTGTTAATGTGCAGCAAGAGTTTATTTTGAATTCTTCAAGAGTTTACACAACAAACGTCAATAAGATATTGAGGACATGATGTGTGTCTTTCCAGAACATTTTGACAAAACAGATGACAACATAGACATGATTTCTGAGTATGAAATGAGGGCTACGGCACATCTGTATTACTTTGATATTCTTGCATTCCTGAACAATTGATTCAGGAAGAGTTGAGAGTTATTTTTTGTTGTTTGGTGAAGAGGAATAGTACGGCTTCTCTTTACATAGGTATATCTGTCGTATTGATGATACTGATGAAGGTTTGCTATGTCTATCACCTCGATCTGGAAAAGGTCCATGCCTAACACAAGGTCTACTAACTAACTGTGTGGCTCCCTGAATGTTCTGAGAATATTTGTAAGAAGTTGGGAGAGCGATATCTGTAAACTAACGCACTGTGAACTCAATGATCTCAGAAAGCAGTGAGGGGTGTGGACCACTCACAGCAAACACATTAAAGCATTCCCATTCCCTCTTCGCGAGCATAGTCCATTCTGTCTTTTGTTAGTCTCTGTCTTTTACTCCTTTTCAATACAGCCACAATCCATCCTTAAAAAAAACTTTCTCTGGCAGATGGAGACAGAGGCCTCTATGCCGACAGCAGCTGCCTCCCCTTTAGATCTTCTGGCACATGTGGAGCCTGGACTTGGAGGAGGAGGTGGCGTCTTTCCACACCTTGCAGGAGAGGCCCTTGGCGCAGTCACAGCGCTGGAAGATCTCCAAGCCGTGAGCACCCTTCTTCCTCTGCTTGGTGCACACCTCTCCCTGCCTCAGCACTGGCTTGCAGATCTTGGTCCAGAAGTGGCGGGCGCAGCAGTAGCCCTCAGAGCAGTCAGATGAACGCAGGCAAGGGTCACCTTCATGACCTGTCAGGGGAAGGGGAGGAACCAGGGTGATGAGCTGCAAATCAGCGGTGAACAAGTAGTTAACAAAATACAATAAATACAGTATATCAAGACTTGGAGGAATAGAAAGGAATCCCTTACCAGAGAAAAATAAAAAGGCAAGTATTAAACAATACATCATCCAGCATCTTGACCTTGCAGTTTATTGTTTTGTGCTTTATTTAACTAAAGCAAGGGAAATGTGCAATCATTGTTCATTATGCTCTTACGTCTTCCATACGAACACGGTCATGCAACCCTTTCTTCTTGTTTCAACTCAAATTGCATTATGTGGCCATGTGTGACATGGAAAGGCTTTAAGCTCACCATATGATTGCAACAAACAATTTCCTGATTTATTAACCAAATTATCCCATTTGGTTGGAACCCGATATTCTTGGCGGAAGGTTTGTATTAGTCTTTCAAATGTGTAATTAGCACAACAAATATTTATTAGACATGTTCTTTAGTCATGCGAGTTTTCTGTGAAACACTTTTGAAAACGCATTACTTCTTGCCAATGGTGCTCCAACATGTAAGCCAGTCATCCTGTATCCCTGACAAAACCACACTTTCTTGATTAGCCATTTCAGTATGAAGTTCCAACCATCAGCATTTGCGGTGCCTTAACACCAGCGATTCTCTTAGAAGAATTTTCCTCCTGAGCCAACTTGCATAAGGCCATTATAATGCAATAACATTTTGAGGAGAGGAGGTGACCACAAATAAAAGTAAATGGCCTTTACATAAAATAACTTTATTGATAGCAATTTATGGTAACGCTGCCTTTTTCATCCTGATCTCAGAATTGCAGCCTATGCTGTCTTGAGAGTGCATTTATAGTTTAGTCATTTAAGTGTCTCATTAAAGGTACTGCTTTATGGATAGGCCTTTACATTCACTTGAATCAGGTCAAATGAACACCAAGCAGGGGGCTCAGTGAGTTATTAGCATGTATCGCGCCAAACCTACATTCTGTGGTTTTCACTGTGTATCACACGACGTGTGCTGTCAATGAAAGTGTTTGTACGGCTGTTTTATGTAGGTGCAGAAACAGCGGGGGCATTGGGGTTTCGTCTAGAGTGCCCATGCTGTGCCTAGGGCTCAGAGACATTGATATATGAGCAGAGGGGTAATTATCAGCATAGTTTGTGGGCTGGCTTCCCCCATTAACTCTGTAGGACATGCAGACAGTGAAAAACAGAATGCAGGGATTCAGCCATCCAGACCACTTTCAGTGAGGAAGAGCAGCAAAAACAAACTGAGAAAAACAGAGATGGTGTTTATGGGTCAAATGGAGATGGATAGGTCTCTAGCAAACATGATTTTCCAAAAAAGCATCAGAAGGTATAGATCTGCAGTCAGAGCTTACCTTTGAGAGAATGCTTAGCATGTGCTTTCCCTCCCTTCTTCCAGCTGTGGTCCTTGGTGGAGAGTTTATTGTGGTCATCTAAAGCTGAGATGTGAGGTGAGAGCACACTCTCAGAGATGGGGATACAGATATCTGGAGATGGATGAAAGAGAGAAATTGTCACAAAAAAGACCTTGTCACACACCCCCAGCACACCCCATTCAACCTAATGGCCAGCATACCAAAGGACAAGCTCAATATTTTAAGTGAACTGTGATCACTAACTGGGACTGGGACTGGGACTGTGAATGCTCTATTGTTTGAGACATTGACAGCAGCCTCCTGATAGCATTTATCAGCTAGGTCAAGTCAAAAGAGATTTTTTTTCTCTCCAAATCACACCCAAACCATCATATTCAGTTTGACAAATGGATTAAAAAAAGCTGATTAAGCAATACATCTGTTTGGAAAGACTTCAGTTTGAGTTATGCACAGCTTCTGCACAGCTTAGCACCCACACACATACACACATGCATACCATTTACACAGTTCATTCCTCAAACAACATGTCAAAATGAGACCGTTGATTCCTGACCTATGGGCGTAACTTAACTACAGCTCAGAGTGGGTTAGAGGCAAACATATTACATCTACATTACATTACAGACACTATGTGAGGATCAGTCCCACAACTCTCCTGCTCTACTGACTGAGCTGTCCGGGCCGGATCAGAGAGTCTGTCTGAAAGCATGTGTTCAACATTATTTGAATGTAATGGCTCTTTCACCAGGTCTCTGGGCTAGATGCTGTAGTACTATTTGTTGAGCGGACCTCAAGCATTTTACTATTTCCTGCGTGTCTCCATATGACAGGAAATGAGAGCGTTCAATCGAACCCTGTGGTCAGAATGGACTGCAAGTGTGAATTCCTCGGCTATCAACGTACAGTTACTGCAGCGGTTCCCAGGGCAGCACATGGCATCTCGATGGCAGCGCTTCTTCCTCCTGCGGCAAGTGAGGCAGCGAGAGGGGGCCTGTTGTGGGCTGTGGCAGTAGCTGCCCATACTGCACTCCTTGTCATTGCTACATGGATACACCTGTAGAGGAGAAAACATGCATTTACTCTTTTTTTGCATGCTAAGAAAGATATTACGCTGCACATACACACATATATATTTTTAATAGGACTGCAGTTAAAGTATTAAAAAAAACACAGAATTGGAAATGATATCAGACTCTTATTTGATGAATGAATGTGACTATCTGGTTCATTAAGCAACTTTACCCATGAGTATCAGTTTCATAATTGTGTTATAAAATTCTAGTCTAATGTTACCAGACATTACAGAAAACATTTCTCTTTCACAATCTCACTTTTTGACTCTACATCAAATCATCACTCCCTCTCTAGTATTTTTATGTGACGATGACAAGCTCACATTGAAATCTCTCAATACTGTAACCAGATTTACAGTTTGGGCTGAATTTGCGTTTCCAGCAGTGGAAAACATGTCGTAAGGGGCAAACATGTCTGTTATGGAAAGATTTTTCAGATTCTAAACAATGGAGCAACTGGCATTTCCCCCTTAGGAAAACCACAAGTCAGGTTTTCTCAATTGACAAAGTGTTCAGAGGCCTAATTAGTCCATAAAAATTAGTAGTTAGTATTTAGTAAATCATATTCCTCCAGAGTCAAATCGTGTTGTTTCTCACTGTTTCCTTCCAAGAAAATTTAAGCAAATTCAACCTGGTATTTGGCAAATATGGCATTTGGGCTTTTCTGCCGTGTCATACATTTCTATTGGCAGTGTGATAGCAATGTAACTGGGATTCTTCAAGAGCTGAAGAGTAGAATACATTCAATGAGTGGACTGAAATGACCGAGGTAGAAAAACCACCCCTTTTTCTATAAACAGAGCATCCACTGTCCAAAGCAACTAGGAGTACAAAGCAAAGCTCACTTTTTCCATAACAAGTGCATACAACTATGGGAGATATTACTGGAACTGCTGTCAAAATGTAATTCCTTACACATGGAAGTCTTGTCGCTGTTAGGCTTGGAGTGGGAGCAAAGGAGTTCAAATTAAACAGTATCACAAAGCAAATGAGTTCCTCAGTCAAATGAAATATTGTCATTAATTTGTATTGAACTCATCAAGAGAGAGCGACACTTTGAAAGAACAGCTTCAAATCAAGCATCAGTATTTTGGATAGGGTCCATATCCATCGGACGAGACACAATAAAGGTCAGTCCACTCTTTTTCTTTGATGGCTGAGCATCTTTATCAGGGCCATAATACCTCGGATCTCAATGCATTCAGTTTGCCTTTAGGATGTTGTTCTTGCATTGGATGGACTCAGCTGTCACAGGTCTACTATATGCATCATGATCAATGAAACGACGAGTCTGGCCATGTAAATTGCATCCAGTGTAGATTGACTTAAGAACAACATGTTTGGCTGGCACACCACCACCACCACAACCACATTTAGCTGGTATTCTACTGACAGGTCTGAATTAGTGTGGCTTACCACTGACAAACATGGAATAATACAGTTTTTCTCAATTGTTTCCACACATTTTCTGTAACTATACCTCATTTTCTGAAAACTCTAAACAAAAAACAAAAAACAAACACACAAAATGCAAAACTGCACAAACCTCCTGCAAGAGGAATTATTGTATTCAAAGCCGTTCATAGCCGTGCTATGTCTTCTCAAAATTGAATTTCGCGTCCAAATGGTACACACACGCCATCACAAGACAAATAAAATGAAGATAAAAATGTTTCTAGGAACCAACTGCACACTGACTTTGAACTCCTATGAATTTTCAGTAGGGTTGTATCTTCATTTTCTGTGTTACACTTACTACTCATGCCCTGTTTGTTATCACGTTATTAGCCAAACACACAAATACAATCACAAAACACACAATGGAAGAAAATAATGAAAATAGGACTACTGTCTCCTGTAAACATAAAATGAGGCTGCATCCTGTCTTGCCTCCGTCTGGCCACAGGATCTCGTCCACAACGCATGTTCTCCCTGGCTAAGCAACGGGGGAAGTATCACCTGGCATGACAGATCCACCCTGGATGCTCTCCCTCCCTCCTCCTCCTCCTCCTCCAAAACAGGAGAGCTCACCTTTGGCCCTCTGCTCTGATTTGTAATTGAACTTCTTAATAACTAGTGTTTGTACCTGTGATTCGTCATTGTGGCCAGTTGGTAATTTATTTTTAGCATTTTGAATGGCAGTGAACACAAGAGATTTTAGTTATGAAGATTGTGCCAAATATATAGAATTGTGTATAGTGTTTTAGAAAAACTAAAAACTAGAAAATGTTCCTGTATTTTTGCAATTGGTTTAAGGCTTCGGTCAGGTTTTGGTCATCTCACGTTCCACTGTTGGTGCGTAACAATTGAGAAACATATGGGAATATGTAAGAATTTCAGAAATTGAGTGTTCACCATATGTTTAAATAAACTCTGAAGAAAAAGATCTGCAGACATTAAAAGTTGTTATTCAATATGTTTGTGCGCGCTGGATGGAGTGTAAGCCATACTGACTTTGTGACATTGAAAACACATGATACAGCCATAATGTAGATGCTTAATCTATTGAGAGTAATCAAGCACTAACGTTTTCATTGATTCTAAGCATTTCTTGATTACTATTACATTGAGAAATGTTCTCTGAATATTTGAAAGGATTCCCACTGAACTCAGTAAGTATGCGCCTTTCTCTGCCATTTCCTCCTCTGGCCTTATTTTAAGCCTATGCATTTCTGCGTGTGTGTCAATTACCCATTTAGGATGATTTGTACATTGCCATGGTCCATTAACCACCGCTGAGGAAAGAAATTGCACTGGACTAAGCTCACCATCGTCTGAAGAGGAGTTCAAGTGCAGTGGGAGTTTTTCCTTGACATGAAAAATGGGCTGCTACTTAAATATGAAGACAAATGGGCATGGCCGCATGCAGTAGTACTTCATACTACCTGCTCTGATTCCTATCTGAGTTTCTGGCCAGCAGTCTTGAATTCATTACAGTGTATGGTACATATGGGGGAGAGGGGGGAGAAGAGGAAGGGAGCTCACCTCTTCCATCACAGCTCAAACCACAAGACAGCCCTTTGAAACCCAATGACACAAAGCTGACCCCAAATCACAGCTGATAATCTCGCCTTATCTTGCCATGTTTTAAAATGCCTCATTCACAACTTCTGAGGGATGAGGTTTCATTTGGATGCATCTCATTCATCTCAAGTCTTCAGCCCACTTTAGTGGCCAGTTTTTTCTGTTGCTCCCTTATTTTTCCCTAGACAGTCTTCTCACATAAAAGCGTGGCCTCGTATCCTGTAGAGGAAGTGGGCAGAGAACTGTGCACTCCGCAGCCTCTCTTGGTATGCTGGTTGGACGATAAAGGCCGAGACAGACGGAGAGCTATGAGGGAAGCCCCCGGCCCTGTCTCGTGCTGCTCTCGTGCTGGTAAAGCTCTGTGGCTTTGAAGAGGAACCTCAAATGTGCGGGAGCAACAATCTCCAAGGGCTTTACTGCAGGATACACGGGGCTTTGAACCTTCCCCCTACCCTTTAGTTCCCTTATTTACATCTGTAGAGTCATTCCAAAGCATTGATATAATATGATAGAACTGCACTGTAATGCATGTGCATAACACAAAGTATGTTGGTTCTGCTTAGTTTACGTGAACAGGACGTTTTAAAGTCTATATAGATTGTACAAGAAGGGAAACTGTGATACATAATAATAGTAATAAAATGTATCAATTTATACATATTATACTTCCTAGGTTGTTCTTGTGATAAGTCTGGTATTTGATTACAACGAAAGTTAGATAAAAAAAAAAGACTTCATATAGTTTCTATTAACAAAAAAAGTCAATAGAAACTTTTGGAGCTTATGGCGTGATTGCACTTGACCTTCAGAGATCAAGCAAGTAACCTGAAACTGTGAACGGTGTTAATGAGTGGCAGTGGCCTTACAGAGTCAAATAAACTATGTCACTGAATAAACAAACCTCATACGCCCTGAAAGCACAGACAGCATACTGGTATCGGATAACATAGGATGGCAGTGCACAAGACATACGTACAAAACATTTCTACAAACACAACTTGGCTTCTTTCATCAATGGAAACACGTGTGTTTATGTGTATGTCCCTTTGAGGGCTAGACTCCAAAGTCTCCATAATCTAGACCTCTCTTAAGTTTACATACTAAGCTGTTCTAATTCATCGGCCACAAAGAGGGCTTGCCTTCTGCCCTGCTCAGGACTCAGTCTCCATACATGAAGCCCTACATAAAAGACAGATGCTGATCAAAAGAGTAGCCCATGAGTGCTCCTCTGATTTTTGGCCTTATTGTTGTTCTAGGAGGTGTAATTCTGCAGAGTGAGAGGTGTCTGGGTCTCCTCTCTCATTAACAGGTCCAATTACAGTAAAGGAGGTGAGCTGGGATCTCCTCAGGGGACGGAGCCGCTAGCCCGGCAGGCCCCTAATGGCTCCAATGTGGGGCCCCCTTACAGTGCCCAAGGGACTCACTGACTGGAGGGACCACAGGACAGGGGACCCCTGGCTGAAGTCTGAACCACATCAAGCTCAGCGCTAACAAGCAGTCACACCTCTCGCTGCCTTCTCTCTCCCTCTCAGCTCATTAAGATCACTAAACAGTCAGTTAAGGCTGGAGGGGGTAGGAAGAGGTGGGCAGGGCTGAGAGAGAAAGGACATGGCTCTACTTTTATAGGGAGAGCCTTAAGAGATTGCTTGTTAAAGTAATCTCTGTGTTGAATTAAATAAAGCAACTAGTTAAGGCTGGCTGACCGGCGGCTGATGTTGAACAGACATGGACTGCATGAATGCTGACACGCTGCCGCATCCCTTGTGGGTTCAGAGGTTACAGTGGTGAGCACTGCCTGCCCATGCAATCCAAATGTGATGGTTTCCTTCCAGGGCACCAGTGCCCACCCACGAGCACTGGCTGTCAAGGTCTCAGAGGCCCCCGCTTTTTGGTTACGTTGGTTTTACTCTAGCCAGTGTGATGTGAAAGGGTGAGACAATGGGAAAACACTCAGCAGCTTGACTTAATTGAAGTGACTGAATCACAAGGCATAGCTAAAACCTGACCCTGGTTTGTGTTGTAACTCTTATCGCCAGCGAGAACATGAGCTACAGGAAATAAAAGCACATTAGGCTGTCATATGCTTCCTACACCAATGGCTTTGACCAGCATTTATAATCTGACAGATGAAACACCAAATTACACCCTTGTTTCCTGCTGCAATGGCGCGTCTCCACTGGGTGGCTGGACTCTCTGCCTTGATAATTTGCTACATTTGAAAGTAAGCCAGTGGGGGCAATTTATTGGGAGCTTGTGTTGTAATTTCTTACATATTCTTTAAAGTTGGAGATTTCCAGACCCCAAAAACAGCTGCTCGATGCCATAAAAAAATTACCCTATTCTTGTGTTTGGCTGGGGAATGAGGAGAGGTTGTGAGGTGGAAAATGTAGAAAAAGTAACAAAAGGGCAATGGCGGTGAATTATGGAGGTGCTCACTTCAAACTGTAAAAGGTAAGCATGCAATAACTTATGCCCTGGACCACTGGGTGTACACTAGAGGTGTGATAATCTGCCAACGGTTCCTAACAAATTGTAACCAACTCAGCATCATAACCATTTGACCATAAATCTACATGAACGTTGCCAACATACCTACTATTTTTCTTTGTGTTACATAATGCAGTGCGCCATTATATTACCACAACCTTGATAATCAAACCATCTATTTTATGCATTGTAAGGTAATAACAGTTGTGCACTGATTGCAAGACTGATAACTCCTAAACTGTTACAAATCCTTGCCACACTTTGACAGTTAAAGCCTCGTGAAGTTACTAGAGTTGTTATCTTTGATTTATTCTGCTCATAATTGGTCACTGCATGATGAGATGCACAAGGTCAGGGGAGTTTGCCTGCCAAGCTCAGGCCACATATCTGTGGCCTGAGCTGACCAAGGTTGAGCCGTGGCTTTTACTTTACAATGCTGGAAAACCTTCAAGCAGCCAGAACACAGACACACGCGCACCCTCCTGGCATAGATGCTATTAGCCATCTTCATTTGGACACGCTACTAAATATGCTGTGACATATTTCTTATACAACAGTATGGCGGTCTCTGCACACACATATTGTATCCCCTTTGTCCAGTCTTCCAAACCACTCCTGATTATTGCAATGGCATGGTTGTAACCAGGCGTTTAAAGTGAGGTCTGGCAGGGCTGCTGTGGGGTTGGATCTCCACACTCCACAGAGCAGGAAAAGTGGCTTTTCCATAATCTCCGCAGTCTGAGCAGGATGTCAGGGCACTGCTCTCAGCACTACACACTGCAGAGATATCCAACTCTATCACTGTAAGTGAAAGATAGAGACAGTCGCACTGGCCAACTGCAGACATAAGTCAGTGCAAAAACTAGAAGGTGAGACTAGTCCCACTAGGGTCCTTTCACTGTATACATTTCACTCATTTTGATGAAAAAAGAGGCAAAAGAAATCAGTTGTTTCTACAACCAGATGTACAGACTGTGCATGATAGATATGTGATGGAGACCCGGCACTGCCATCTGTTGCTCAAAAGGATAAACATGACCCACCAATAGCTAAGAGCTGTTATCATCAGGCTTGTAAACGTGTAATTAAAACTTACATTCAGTGGTGGTCTTGGCATCAACAACACAAGAGTGTGTAGGCCTGTTCACTCCGTCACTTATTGTTTCTTTTGTTTCTGGGAAATCATTTGGTCTATTAAGAGTTTTGCTTGCCTATAGCCGATGGAAAACACACAACGGGTCTAATTCCTCATCACTTGATAACAATCCCTCATAATGTTCACAACTTTTTTGTGTTTGGCAAAAATGAAAGCCGAAAAAATCTCTCTTTAAAGTTTTTCATCGCACGTTTGCTGCCACACCACACTTTGTTGAAACAGCAGGGATTGATAACTCTTTGAGTGGGTATTAAGTGGTTGGTAAGAGTATCCCTCAGCGGCCCCACTGTAAGACTCTCATAATCCCAGCAAGCGTCTGGACCACTTTAATGACACTAAGAACCAGACAGAAAATTAACCCAAGTGTTAACTTTTTCTCACATTTCTGCTGGCATTAATGATTTACTGTGGAAGTGCGCTGCACCCAACTGTGGCGTCAAGGTCTGAAAGGCAATTAGGGTTTATGAGGGGTCCAATCCCTGCAATTTCCAATAACGATTCACACGTGAGAGCTTTTTTCATGGCATAGGGCTCCTTTACTTGTTCATCTCAAGACGCTCCATTAGTACAATATATGGAGACGCTACCACACAAATACGCGCGCTGATTTGTTTCCATGGCACATCCGTAATCTAATTGAATTGTCCGAACTGTTATAATTCCGTGTTCAGTTTATCAGAATAAATAACCACTACTATTGGAATAAGGAACTTATTATTACTACTACATTTTAATTACTCAAATAAGCCTAATCTCGTTGCCCAAAAGGAAAAAGAAAGGGCAGATTCATTGAGACCTAGGTTTCGAAATTGGAATATCAATTTACAATTCCTGAGAAATTGAAGTTACCTGCGTGAGGCCGTTGTATTTCTTCGTGGTCCCGCTGTGGAGGGTGACAGAGCGATTTGTAGCAGGCGTGGGTGTCTCCTCCAGCAGAGCGGGCTTGATGGAGTTCGCCTTTGACCGCGCTTCTGATCCCTGGGATGTCCCCATCCTTAACGTAGCGACTAGATACACCAGAACACACCATCTATTCCAAGTAAGGACGAGCATCCTTCAAAAACAATTTTTTTAATGCCAAAATGAAAAAAGACAAATTCAAGAAGTGAACAACGTGAACTTTGCGCGAACTTTTTATGCGCCGCAAAAAAAAAAAAT
>OOFE01000048.1:0-25384 GCA_900323365.1 Monocentris japonica | reverse complement strand
TTTCAGGGGTTGGGCTTGGCCCCTTAGTTCCAGTGAAAGGAACTCTTAATGCTTCAGCATACCAAGACATTTTGGACAATTTCATGCTTCCAACTTTGTGGGAACAGTTTGGGGATGGCCCCTTCCTGTTCCAACATGACTGTGCACCAGTGCACAAAGCAAGGTCCATAAAGACATGGATGAGCGAGTTTGGTGTGGAGGAACTTGACTGGCCTGCACAGAGTCCTGACCTCAACCCGATAGAACACCTTTGGGATGAATTAGAGCAGAGACTGAGAGCCAGGCCTTCTCGTCCAACGTCAGTGCCTGACCTCACAAATGCGCTTCTGGAAGAATGGTCAAAAATTCCCATAAACACACTCCTAAACCTTGTGGAAAGCCTTCCCAGAAGAGTTGAGGCTGTTATAGCTTCAAAGGGTGGGCTAACTCCATATTAAACCCTACGGCTTAAGAATGGGATGTCATTAAAGTTCATGTGCGTGTAAAGGCAGACGTCCCAATATTTTTGGCAATATAGTGTATGTGGAGTACTCCATGTGGAGGTCGAAGGGAAGTGTAGTCGTACTGGGCTTGATCAAAATGGCGGATGGCAGTGCAAGACATGAATATCATGTGGTTTTTAGACAGGTGTAAACACCACGATGGTGACATTTTGTGAGACAAACGCAAGGAAGGTGGATTTGTCAGAACAATTGAACAAGTACATGTTCATTGGAAAGCACTGAAGGCTGTATACTAAAGACCTAAAAAGCAAAACTCAATCAGTGGCTCTAACCCACACACACCCCCTCAGTTTCACCTCCTTAATGAAATGTAATTTATGTTTTAGTTCACTCTGGAAAATCAAAATAAGTACTTCACGCATGCAAACACGATTATTAGGGGGAATTGTCATGGAATCATGTCAATGGCTGAACCACTAATGCAATAGTCATATTATTGTGTAGATGTAAACATAGCCAGTGTCAAAATATTTTGTCTAAAAAGATTTTATCTGTCATGAGCATATTCAGTAATGTTTACATAACATCCATTCACACCATTTAATTAATCTTGTTTGATGTATCCTTTTGTATTATCCCTTATATAAAAGTTGTATATAATGTTAACTACTTATACTGTATACATTGTAATAAATTAGTTGAAAAATGAAAAAGAAAAGTAACCAGATAACATGAACATATGCCATACAGGCATATCTTGAATTTAAACCGACTGAGGGATGACAAAACCCCAGACAGACGTCACACTCCTGTTGGTTACAGCCAACAGGCTTGTGTTGATACCAGTTACTCTTTATGTCTGTTAGGATTACAAAGTTATCAGTTCTTAGTTTTTTGACAGCTGACACAGCTAAATAAATAAAAGCTCACACAACTAACAAAATGACAGGCTAACAAAAATGCAAAATAGATGTGTCACTGTGAATTTAGTTTAGTTTTGGATGGGACTCTACAAGTTTGTATTCTGCTTGTGTGTTTTTCCCACTTAGCCTGGCCTTTTTGTGTGAATCTGTGCCAAGTGAAACAAGTCTAATGAATTCAGCAACACCCTGAATTGTGACACAACATACCTCACTGTGCTGGAGCTTTAATTTGGGTCTAAAGAAGGGAGGGGGAGAAGAAGGGGGGAAATGGCAACTTGTCACTGCTGGATTAGCAATGTCTCTGTCACTCTGTCAGGAAGGCTAAGAGGAGCTAAGCTACTAATACGTCCACACCAACTCAAAAGCACACACATACACACCCACACACAGAGAGAAGCACACACACAGACACACCAAGAAGCACTCAACAAGCACAACTCACACAGTCATTCTCTGTGTGTGTGTGTGTGTGTGTGTGTGTGTGTGTGTCTGTGTGTGCGGAGGGGGGTGACACCTAGAGACATTCATACCAGCAGTAATAGCTTTCTATCAATTATTCAGCCATCCAATCACTCAAAATGGAATGCTTTTAGCAATATCACAGGAAATGTGTTCTTTCACTCTCTCTATGAGTGTGTGTGCGTGCCTGCGTGTGTGAATGTGTGTGTCCCTTTTCATTGTGACAACCAAATGTAAGAAAACATGAGCACAAATTCACTGTGGCTGCCTGCCACTGCACCTAATCCCATGAATTTATCATGAACAGAACAGAATAGAATAGAATATATTCATCTGAGTAAAAATAATCTGAAATGTTGAACTCATTTTTGCTAGTGTGGCAAAACAAAGGGGTTGAGTATTTATGCAAACATAATTTCTCTGTTATTTAAGTTTTTTCCTTACAAATACATTCCAATGACTTTGTTTTCACTTTGATTGAATAAAGTGCTTTGCATAGAACTCAGACGGAAAATCCCAAATAAATGTGTTTTGAAATAACTTAATAGCACAACAAAATGCCAAGGGGTTTGAATACATTTACAAAACACTGTATTTCAGAATTGGAACCATACGGTTATTATAAGCAATCAGTAATGTATTAGAATAGCCAAAGCACAAATTTTGTTTTGTCCAAATTAAATTGTAAAAATAAAAAAATTACATCCAGTCCTTAGCATCCGCTAAACAGCTAGGGAGAGAGGCCAACTTATTTAGTTCACTCAACTTCACTGAGAAATACAACTGGGTATCATCAGCATAGCGATGAAAGGAAGATGCTATGCTGGCTAATGCAGTGACAACAAGAGTTGACGCTTGTGGCACATCACACTCTCTTTAGCTTCACTAGTCTTAACTAGGTTAAATTCTTCTTTCCTCAGGCTATCAGGACTGTGAACTCTGACCTCACCAGGGCCCCCACCAAGCTCCACACACTGCCCCTCTTTTGCACTCACACACACACACATAGACATACACTTACAACTACACAGATTATATTTTATATTTTATATTGGATACCTATTGTAAATATTGTTTTTTTGCTACTGTTTTTTTTGGCACAATCCCGTGAGCATTGCCACTTTTCATTTCACTGCACATCCTGTGTGCGTATGTGACAAATAAAGTATTTGACTTGGAAACTATCAGATACCTTGCTTCTATGAAATAATAATAACCTACATTTCTGGTGTTAGCTTCTAACGCCACACTTTTTCATTAAGAAATCAGTGTTGACTGCTCTAAAATACAATATAGTCTAATAAGATACTGGCTAACACCTCATTCAAGTGCAGAAAGACATTTTCATTGTCACAGTTGATAGTCTAACATCCTAAAACAGGCTGTAAATTGGTAGAAAACATCTAAATGTATCAAAAGCATCTCTGCCTAGGCTTAGGCAAAAAATCCAAGTTTATTTCTACCTATAGGGATATTATCCCTATATGCTTTGCTGGTGTTGCTTGGAGATCTGCACACAAGAAATGTCTTTACACCCATATACAGGCCATCTATAGTTGATTTCCATAATTACCTAAAAAACATCTGTGATCAGGCCAACATCTCTTGCTGTTGGAATAGTCTAGGACTACAAATAGCCTAAATTTGAGAAAGTTATTGGATGCTGTGCGCAGGGGCGTCACTGATTACAAAGTCCCCGAATCATCACTGCCACCAAAGCCTCCAAACCTGCTTATATCAACTAAATTTCGGGAACAAAGTGGAGAAATGACTAATGACTGACATGTTACTATTTATATATAACTATAACTTGTTAGACGTTTGAAATGACAAGACATGAACATTTGGTCAGTTTGACAACCACTTGATCATAACAAAATCACAACACACATTGTCTTCATATCTATTCAGATGTACTTCTTAATATCTTGGAGCATCTTCCTCTGCTACAACAACTGACCCATTGGTCTTCATGATTTCACCTAGGGAACCAAATATGCCAAGACTGCCACTGTAAATGATATAGGAATAACTATATCTTAATGGGTAATCACTCCAATTCTGTGTTTTAAATGCTGTAATAATTGGTTATTTGGGTACCCATAATAGTCTTGGTGGTCTACATAAAGAATAAGCATTAACAAATCCTGTGCAAGAGATGCAATGTGATTCCATATTTTGTTAATCCATATTGGAGCCTAGGCTGAATGAGGCTACAGTCCAACACCTATGTCCATCCATGAACTGCACATCAGAATAATGTAATTAAGTATATCACATTGACTGATTTTGGAAGTGCCACAACAGATTTTAATCACAACACATGTAGCCAAGCTGTTTTGGTTGTATTACAGTTTTTAAAAATCATTCAGGAGTCAGACATTAGAACGACTCTCGGATCGGTCAGCGTGATGCGCCGTGGGCATTTTCATGGGGGCATCGTTTGACAAAATAGTGGTCATTAAAACATTAAGCAAGAGCGTATAACAATAGCTAATGAAATTGTCTACACAAATACTAACCTCATTTAGCTTAAGAAACCGTCAGGTACGAGTACCAGTTTCTCCAAAAAGCTAATGTTTGGCTAGCGAGTTCTCAAGCGTTACCGGTTGGGATGATAACAGGAAGTTATCATAAAATAATGGTGGAAAATAAAAATTAAAGCAAAGATGGACTGTACCGTTGATTTTAAGTATTTTTTCTGAGACCGTAGGGAGATTCACGTTTGACGTCCCTACTACTAAATTTGCGGCATGTTTGAAATTAACAGTAGGCAGCTAACTTTAGCTCTAGTGACCAGAGGCTAACTACCAGCAGACAGAAGTTAATGTTGTAGCAATCAAGTCACCTCAGCTTCGTTAAGCAAACGACTGCAAGACCGGAAGTTAGCCGATTTTGTCTTAGAAAATAAAAGTACAAAATTACCTCCAATTCGTGTGATTGAATCTTTGTACATTTTTGACAGCGGTGTGTATACATGCTGCGAAAGGGACGATTTGGGGTAAATAAAACGATTGTATTTTCTTCGGATTCCCCTTTAAATGTATACTTTTTCACCTTGCAACCTATGCTTGCACATAAGGGTGTTATTTTGAAGACTTTTACCGGACGTCCTCCTTTGTTATTCTTGATCACTTGACAGTGACAGTTACCTTACAGATTACCGTTAGCATTACGTTAATTTACAGTGTAATGTTTAGGTTGTTTCACATTGAGAATATGCTAGGGTTATTCAACGCTATCTACAATTAAAGCTTCCCTTGAAAACTCTGATGACACACATTTCAATGTGGCCCTACGTCTTTAAATAAGGTTAGCATAGGATAACCCACATACCCAGCGTTAGCTACCGTTAATGTAACGTTATCTTCCCCAACGTGTATAACGTTAGAGTGTGAGCAATGCCTATTTAGTCTGCGTGATTGCTGACAAACATTAACTTTACTTCACTCAGCTGAAGTTGTCACCCACATCTCACCGTTTGCCAGCGTTGAACTTCACTAGCTAGCTTTTCTGCTAACATGTTTGAATGCATGATAGCTATTGTTACTAACTAGGCAGCTAAGGCTAACTTGTGTGGTCAGGTTGGCTACCTATCTATCTTCATAAAGATTTGCATTGTCAGATGAACTTACCTTTGCCTTCCTGGGGGCCTGTCATTTGATCTATTCAATAAAAATGCTCGCATTTATCCACTCCAGTGCCTTTCGGCAATTTAGAAAATCCATCGTATTCTCCATAGGACTGTGTTTTCCCTAACAGCTAACGTTAAGGCTACAGTCTAGCTAGCAACAAGAGCCGTCAGTTGTATAGCGCCTCTCCTACAGCACACCCACAGCTCTGAGGATGTCAGATGGCTGATAATTACATTTCAATGACGGAGATACGGTTTCCAACACATGAGAGATTTGACATCTCAAATCGGAAAGCCACTGATAAATTAAATTCATTTTGAATTTCCTCAAAATGGCGCGCCTTCTAAACATACGCATCAAACCAAGCCAGAAAGTCAGTCTGCTAACTTGGAGCTCTGTCTGCACTGGTGAAATAATACTGCTATTTGGTTTGTCCTGTTAGGTTGAAAAACGCCTTCATATCTTTTCTTTTCTTTTTTAATGGGGGGATCAAGGACCATCAACACAGAAAGAGGTT
Organism: Monocentris japonica; assembly: GCA_900323365.1. Classification (NCBI taxonomy): domain Eukaryota; kingdom Metazoa; phylum Chordata; class Actinopteri; order Trachichthyiformes; family Monocentridae; genus Monocentris; species Monocentris japonica. The sequence goes on along the minus strand of OOFE01000048.1, from coordinate 19,407 downwards.
GAACATGACGTTTAACGCAATATATTTTATCATTAAAAACAATCAAGTGTGTAGCCAAGATTCAGCAAAGAAGTTGGAAAATGGAAGGAAACACTTCATTACATGCTGATTAAAGTTTCTATTACTGCAAGGTTAATATGTAATGTCCAATTATTACTGAAGTGAAAAATAGGATATGTAAGCTATATGTAATTAGATTGAGTTATGAAATCAGCATGCTCCTGTTGCAGAGCTTCAACAAAGAGCCCATTTCATATTATACACATACAATGGAGTTATTGTCTAATTATTAAAACAGTAGCAGGCAACACGCTCACGTAAAATGTTTTGCTACAAAAAAATAAGATCACAGGTGGCGTAACCTAGGTTACAAGTATGCTACAGGAGCTGGCTGTCATATCACGAGCATTGAGAAAGCTAAATCAAAATGTGTCTTTCTAAAACTTAAAAGAAAAGTTGACCTGGAGCATAGGCAGTTTCAAGAGAAGTGGACAAATACTTATGTTTTTGTGGAGTTTAATGCTATGGCTACCTGTCTGATCTGCAAGGAGAAAGTAGCGGTTCTGAAAGAATAGAATCTGAAGCGCCATTACACTGGTAAACACGCAGAGCAGTATGCTAGGTACGAGGGAGAGGAGAGGGAGAGACGAGTCGTTCAACTTAATAAGAGCCTCTCTATGCAACAAAATATCTTCCAGCCAGGGAAAAAAGAATGTGATGCAGCAGTTGAAGCTAGTTATGTGGTCAGTGAGCTTATCGCGAATCAGTATAGCCGTTTACAGAGGGACAGTTTCTGAAAGATTGCGTGCTGCAGGTGGCCGATATCATCCGCCCAGAGAAGACGGCTTTATTCATAAACGTATGTCTGCTAATACGGCGGTAGAGCGGATCGGTGACTTATCAAATTCCATTTATGATCAGCTGTGTCACAGAGGCAGATGTTTCAGTGCCTATTCATTGGCGCTTGGTGAGAGCACTAATATAAATGACAATGCTCAGCTTGCTATATTTGTCAGGGGTATTAATGATCAGTTTGAAGTGACCTAAGAGATGCTTAGTTTATGTCCGATGCGTGGAACAACTAGAGCCAAGGATGTATTTCAACAGCTGTGTGACTTAATGGAGCGTCAATGATAGGGAGAAAATCAAAAGGACCAGTGGCGCTAATTCAGAGAAAGCTGGAAGGAGAGAATGTAGATCCTGCTATTGTTCTGCACTGCATTATTCATCAGCAGGCACTCTGCAGTAAATGCTTGAAATTTGACAATGTTATGTCAGTCGTGGTGAAAATTAACTACATCAGATCGAGGGGCTTACAACACCGCCAGATCTGCGTTTTTTGGAGGAAATTCAGCCAGCATATGGCGATGTCCTGTACTTTACAGGGGTATGCTGGCTAAGCAGGGGCAATGTCTAGTTTCTTTGAGTTGAGGGAGGAAATCAGGGCATTGATGGAGGAGGGCAGACTGGATGTTCCTGAGCTTGATGATCCCAAGTGGGTGATGGACCTAGCGTTTTTGGTTGATATCACCCAGGAGCTGAACACACTCAACCTGAAGCTGCAGGGCCCAGACCAGCTTGTCACTGTGGTTTATGACAGTGTGAAAGCATTCTCCATAAAATTGAGATTATGGAAAAAGCAGCTTGCTGCCATTGAGAAGACCAGCGATTTGCTGACTTCAAGACTCACAGTGCCACTTTGCAGTTGTTTGCAGACCCCTTCTCCTTTGATGTGCTCCAAGTGTGCTATAAATGGAGCTTATAGACCAGCAGAGGCACAAGGAAAAACAGAGATGATGGGACAATTTCTGAGAGAGCTACCCCCTCCTTCCCAGAGTTGTCCAAACTGTTCATGTGGGTCATATGTCTGTTCGGAAGCACATATGTTTGTGAGAAACTATTCTCGACTATGAACTTTAATCAGTCAAAATATAGACCCAGACTGCTCCCTCAAAGCAAATGTAGCTCATCTGTGTCAGCAGAAGCACTGCCAGGTGTCTAGTAGTAGTGTGACATTGCCACAAGAGTGAGAGGGAATACAGGTTAGTGTGATAGGTGTAAGAAAACAAACCCTTGCAAGGTTAAACCTTACCATGTGTTGTCTTTATCATTTGTTTCGTGTATCCGCCTAAATTAACTATTCGTATACTGATAAGCTTTCAAGCATTAAATAAATCAGACTCAAGGTTATCCAGGTGAATGCAGGTCCTGTCCCTTTTAAGAAAGGTAAGCCTGGGAGAACAAAGGGGGAAGAGAGAGAGACGAGTTTGAGAGGGAAGAAGAGAGCTCTGTCTTCTGGAGCATATTCAGTCATTCATCATTTTAAATAAATAACGCCAAGCTGGGGTCTAGAGCTTCATGACACAACCACTGATGAGGTTGATCCTTTTGGAGCTATTCTTGTTTTTTTGGGTGCAATGCATTGCTGTTTTTGCATTTTGAAGGGGGAGCGCCAAACACTGGAAGTGACAACTATTTTTGAACTATTGGGACTGTGGTTTTGAGTTTTCTCTGGGCGTTGTAGGCATTTGAGTGGGGTTAAGTTTGGTTGGGGAACATTTTGTTTATTAAAGAGGTTGAGACGGCTTGAAGTGTTTCTATTTCCCATCCTGAAACGTAGCAACAATATCATGAGGTTCAAGATATAACTAATTCCATATAGTTACATATAGTTATATAGAACTAGGCTTTGAGAAATAGCTGATTGTTATAGTAGCAAGCGCTGAGCAGAAGTTGAATGATATGTGCCTAAAGGACTGTATATAGTTAAAATTAATAGTTGAAAATGGGACAGTTTTTTTTCAGTTGTTCAAATTGCCCCCCTGGGAGAATACCACCTGGCCAATGGCCCCCAGGTAATTTGAGTTTGAGACCCCTTCTTTACACAGTATGGTGATTAAGAAGGGTTACATTCTTCTTCTTCAAGTGCATTTAGAACATACAATAAAAAAGTGCTCTGAAGCCTCAAAAGAGCATAATTCTCCAGTTCTTCTGATAGCTAGCAATGGAATGATAAACATTTATTGTAGCTCTACTCAGGATACTTACTGTAAGGTTTACATTGGGTATTGCCATTGCTCATGGTAGGAGGTATTCATTGTATTGTCTATAACTGGTACCAGTGTTTTTATACATTTTGAGACTTGTTACACTGTTAATACAAGCCGGCATAATTCTTTACATTCAAACTGTTGCCTCTGTGTCATTTAAACATTCCACTTTGCTCCAGCAGCTGAACCTACTAGTCCATCTTCCATTGTAGTCCTGCCTGTGGTAACAATTATTTAAACCTCCATTATAGGTGCTACACCAGCATCTATAAACAAAGCCTTTTTCCAATTACAGAAACTAGTCTTGGGGTTTAGTGCAGTGTAAAGTCTTGAATTATGACATATTTAAGCCATACATTGTCTCCTTACCAAATGCTACTGAACACTTTGAGGCTCAGGGAGATTTCTTCAAACAAGGCTGCACTGGACCCTCTTTTCTGGATTGTGAAATATCTGGAATAAAGGAAATCTAATATATAACACTAGTCACAGCCACACACAGGAGGTTTCATACCATTTGTCATTTAAGAATAAAATCAGCAATCTTAAACACTCAATGGTAATACCTGGTAGCTCTCTGTCACTGAGGTCTTCTTCAGAGGTCTGTGTCACATCCCTTGATACATCTGTTACTTAACACAACATGCATATAAGTGATTGTATTGCATGATCTCTAAAATTACAACACAATTTCATATCAAGGATAAATTAAAAACTGAAACTCAAGGCGAATTGCACAGTTTTAAATAGTATGACAAAGTGGTCTGACAGTTATAGTAAACCTAAACCAACAATAAATTCTGAATTGTGCCATTGTCTTGGACTGATGGTGCCTGGTGGCTGACCTCATGGAGAAAGACTGGAGAATTTGACCACCTTGGGTGGCCTCAGCTGTACAATGACGATCAGCATTTCTTTGGTCTTGATTATCCTCAGGTAATCACTGTACTGTTCTGGTCCTGACTCGCCCCATGTAGGGAGCTATTCTGCACCTGAATGGCCTAATTTCTTGCCTGGCTCTTTTTCAAAAATAATTCTGTTTTGTCTGCCTTTCTTTTCATGTCTCTTAATATCTGTTCTCTAGCATGTCAAAATAAAAATGAATACAAAATGGTTGCCTAACAGTATCCACTAACATCCTTGCCAAATTTCTTAACATTTCAATGAGCAATGATCTCTGACTGTGCGCATTGATGCGAAAAGACCTAAGCACCATGTAAGGTGCTAATATCCAGTTAGTGACCTTTTTTATGCAACCAGCAAGCCCATCAAATTGTGCACAATACCGACCACCCCTGCTATCCTTGACCCAACCTCGGCCAGCACCTCTGCCTCCTGATCTCACTTGCACCTGTTCCTGCCCATCATCTGTCTGTCTGCTCCCTCACAGTCTTCCCCTTGTTCAGTGCCAGATCGTCTAGTGGTTTCCCTAGTCTGGGCCCTGCGTGCCACTGGTCAGTTGTGACTTCTGCTAACCTGGCTCTACCTGCCCGCCCGTTTGGTTTCTCCCTTTTCTGACAATTTGGTACCGTTGCCTGAGTCTTTGCCTTCGCTGTGTATGACCCCTGCTTGCCTGTACTACGAGACTGCCTACCTACTACAGTAAAAGTATTGAACTGCATTTCTACCTCCGTCTGAGTGTGTCTGCATTTGATTCCCTCCAAGGCCCTGACAATCCTATCCCTTGAATATAGTGAAGTGGCTGTAGTTTTGATAATGGCGGGAAAGTAGACATTGTGTAGTAACTGTTATGCCATGCTAAATTCAAAAGAGCTCCAGATCCAAGCAGAAAATGACACCAACCAGGTAACTAGCTTGCTTGCTGTTTTTACTAACAAGTTTATAGTAATATTAGCTAGTTACTTGTTACCTAGTAATATTTTCCATTGCTTTGTAACACTTTTACAGTGTTGATAGTTATCCAAAACACCAACATTTGGAGGATCACATGCACCTGTTACCTAGCTTAACAGCTTGGCTAGGTCAGATTTGTTTTAGCTGAGCTAAAGCTAATGTTGTCTAACTTCACTAGCTAAAGCCAAAATCACATTAACTGACGATTTCCAATCCCAAGTATACATTATCTTCATGCACATGTTGTATTTAACGCTATATAATGATATTGACTGCCAAAAAATGTTTAGGGAAGCCCTTATCAAGCCACAACTAATCTATACCCCCTTCAGTGCTGAACTTCATCTGTATATGGGCCCTTGTCCTTTTTGCCCCACTCCAAATAAAATCAAGCAGGATTATAAATAATAATAGCAAATCTATTTTGTTACACTTTATTTTTGACAGGCTGGATTTGAATCCAGGACCTCACGATTACATGGTGTGCGCCTTAGACCACTGAGCCACCAGGACACCCCTACACTTATGTATGACTTATAATTTACATTGGACCGCAGTATCAGACTGAATTTTGTTGGTCAAATGGGTCTTCAACTGAAGTTTGTGGGTCAATGTTTCGATATAATGCACTCTATTGGCAGCAAAAGATATTTTAAGTATATTCTCAAAAATAAACGTGATTTCTTATCTAACATCTATTGAAAAGCTGATTTTTGCATACAGTATGTATTTTTCACAAATTCAAAGGAATCCTATAGCTACTTTTATGACTACTTTTGTTGTGGCGAAGAGACAAATTGGCCGTGTACAAGGGGGTGCTAGGTTGGGTACTGCACCCCCAGGAGTATTTGGGTTAAAAATAAATAAATGTAATAATAAAAAATTTAATAAAAAATAGGTATATACCATAAATAAAAACAGTCAATTAACTACAATTATTTATTTATTATATCAATTGTGTAAGGCTAATCAGTAATGGGTCCATGTTGGGTTTTGTGTGGTCTGCCATCACAATGGGTGTGGAGTGGGCTGCCCATTTGGGGCCGGTGCATGGCACACTATGGGCCTGCCCACAGTGGGCATTGACATGGGCCGCCCATCTGGGGCCGGTGCATGGCACCAACAGCCCACATGGGGCCAATGCTGTGCTGTTTGCTGGGGGTCTACAAGCAGACGGGCTGGAAATGAGAGAGCATTTGACGTGCTTCCCATTGAGCAGAGTTCCTCAAATCCAGGCCTCGGAGTCCAGAGTGCTGCTGGTTTTCTCTCCTAACCAGGAAGTTAATTGCATTCACCTGGTATCCCAAGTCTTAATCAATCCCTGATTAGACAGCTAAAATGGAAACTACCTGGCAGAATAGAAAACCAGCAGTACTCTGGAACTCAAGGCCCGGATTTGAGGACCACTGCCGTCGAGGTTTAGTTTCACGTTGGCAAAAGCAGCTCTCATCTTTGCAACACTGGCAGTCATGTCAGGAAAAATCAAAACAGTGTGTGTTGGTTCGCCAGGCAACCTTTGCTTTTCTGCTTGACTCAGTAAGCCACAATGGTTAAAGATGCAAATATACTGTATGTTCTGTGTTGGTAATGTTCAAAAACACAAAGGTTCAACTTAAGGCTGGGTACTAAATTGGGTCAAAATAATACAAATATCCAGGAGCCCCACAAGCTGCGTCTTTCCTGTTCACATGCTAACCGGAAATCCTAATATTGTCCTTTTTTACAATTTCTCTGTGGCAGTGTCACAGCCCAGGCTCACTGGACCAGACCACACACAAAGAAATTCACAGAATAATTTATTCTAAACTAAATAACCACAAGGCAAATGAGTATCTAAGGTCAGCAGTGAATGCAGTGCTGTGATGAGTGGAGGGTATGGTGTGCGGGTGATGTATGGTGAAAAAATAGCTCAAAGCTCAAACAGTCTTACCATGTGGACGGTGGAGTAGAGAGAGCGCAAGAGCCATCTTAAATGTGCGGGCATCAGCATTGATGACCCTCCCAACTTTGCCTATCAAAACAAACAGCAGGGAGAACACAGCAGACAGAGGGGGAGGGCCGTCACAGGCAGATACCCCAGTCTGCCACAGTGGGCAAATCATGTTTTAAATTACTTCATGAAACATATTTTTACAGACAAGTTATTATATAATTAGATCTTAACTATTTTATTCTTCTTGTTCATCCAATCATTAATTTTGTTTACCTATACCCATACGTTTTAGAGTGTGCCCAGAAATCCACCATACTTGGATTTCCATAAAGAAAGGCCCCATGCAAACTCCATAAAGAAAGGGCCAGTAACAAGCATTTATTATTATTTTCACTCTATGTTTATGATTAAAATTGTTAAGAGAAAAAATAATGTGAAAATTCTAATTAAGCCAATAAAACACATGATACTTGTGGTCATAATTAGTTTAATAACATTAAATAAAAGTTAATAAAGGTCTTTGGGATGGGAGCGGTAAAGAGAAACGATTCCCTGAGATTCTGAGGACCAGCAGATGGCACTGTGTTTCCACTGGACCTTTTTTTTTTTTTTTACCACAGTTGCTTCAGTTGTGTCAGTGAAAACTTGACTCTGCCCATTCCTAAAGTTTAGTTTACCTGCTGTAGTGTTCGTCACTATAAAGGTTGTATGTGTTCCCTGTAGCTTTTCATTTTCCAACCACTATGGAACTTTTATTTTTTTTGTTATTTTCCCCAAAATGTTCTAAAAGTTGCAAATGACACTCAAAACACAAATTAACAAAACGGTCACTCAACAATCAAACAAACAAATGTGGTCAAACCTTGGGGTTTGGAAGGCACCCATAATAGTTCTAATTCTGCATAGAACTGATAAACAGAAAACCAACCTACAGCAGACAGGAACTTCCAACTTAGATAGCCTCCACAGCAAGCAGCAAACCTGACAGGAAATCAATCTCAAAAGGGAGATCCAGGGTCAAAGTTGAGATTTCTGACTGACAAGAATATAACAATCTATATAACAATCCATGAGACTTTCTCTCAACCAAGGAATGCAATATGATCTCATATTTCTTCATGTTGAAAACTCAAAATAAATGCAAAATAAAAAGTCATTTTTCAGTGGAATTCCCCATTAAACCCATACAATACTAGACTGCTGGATAACTTGGCATTCATCTTATTAAGATTAATCTTGTCATACTGTCTTGTCTTAGAGGTGCTGCTGGTATTATTTTTTATATTGTTGTTGCATTGAGCAGGCTATTCACCCTTGGTACAAAATCAAAATGTATAAAAATGTATGTGAATTATAGTATTTATTATACTGGTTTTTCAATTTGTCATTTTACTTTTCAATGCTTTTAAAGGGAACTTCCCATGGTTGTGGGTAACACTTCAAAAACATGTACATCTTCAGATGGTCTGTATGATGCATGTAGGGCTATCTGGAAATTTGGGCCCAGATTCATCACTAGCAAAAATAATGGCAATAACAATAACCTCCATACATCTGTACACCAAGATAGCTTTTCAACCATTCAAATTAGAGCCATTACACAAAAACAGCGGCACTGTTGGACAAAATAAATACATTGCCTCATGTTTGACCCATCCATACCAAATAAGGTACATAGCACTATTGGACTGACATATGGTGTATAAACTTCACATTTTCTGTGAGTGTAAAAATGTATGCCCAAATTCACTAAACGTTTGTACAGAAAAGAGCACACTATATCACCATTACCCAATCAGAATGCCATGCTATTCAGTAAGTGTGCACAATGTGTGGAATGAGACATGAGGTATGTTACAGCTAACGCATTTTGCACTTGCCATTGGTGATGAAGGGGGCTATTTGCTTTACTTGCCTTTTACAGGGCTTGTTTGCATCACAACTTAATTTGCATGAATGTCTTAGTGAATAACATGAAACTCTGCACAGATTGCCCTTGCGACGCATTGCGACGCAACACAAATCTTTGTACATTCCCATACAGTCTTCGGGTCCTGGCAGCTTCAGATTTTAAACATTACCATACTGGCTTGAACCCTAGAATTGCCACTAGTGGCTATGCTATTTGGTCTGTGTGTGTTTCTATGTATCCTTCCATGATATGAGTGTTCAAAATAGCCATGAAACAACAGAAACCTCGTTGGGGCACTGGAACAAAAATGAATGTGGTATGTGGTATGTTACAGTCCTCTGCTTTGTTTTGTCATGAGTCCTTCTCAGGTTTTGCCTGCAGTCATGAAATGGTGTTGAGGGGATATTCTGTGTTATTGCATTAGATCGTCAGTGTACATCCTTCCCAAACAGCATTGCTCTTCAAAAGATCCATATGAAACAGTTAATTTTTCTCAATGATGATATGCCGTATGGTTCCAAGTGCGATACCATGACCTGAAAGGCAAACACCATATATTTGATCAGTAATATAAATCAATGTTGCTATTACAACCTGTTCTTTAATTGTTCAATCATTTGTTGCAGGGCTAGTTGTCAAAGGGTGTATGATAGGGAACAGGAATATCCAGTTAAAGTAGCACCAATACATATAGATGCATGCATGCTACAATGAAGAGCTCTGTTTAAAAGCTTTTTCAGTCTAGCGACAAGGTAAGGCAGAGAACCAGTCCATGGTGATCGTGAGGTGAAGGCTTCATACCCTGGTGTGCTGTAGGTAGTTTGGTTGACCTGAGACGTTAAAGCAGTCGAGGCTGTGGAGAGACTGTTGGGAGAAGGTCCACGGCTTACACTGTTTGGAGAGGAATTGGATGAAACTAGAAGGAAAAAAAACACTGTGAGCAGCACGATCAACAAGTCCACCAGAAGTCCATTCATGTTCTATAGAGCTGGAAACCCGGGAAACGTGGCTATGTGGATAGTTAACAAGCTTTTCACTGTCATCAGCGGTCTACAGCCAATTTCCACTCTGCCTTGTTTCCCAACCGACAAGAAATTGATTACAGCCATTCAAAGCTTCCTAGTTCTCTTTTATTTTTATTTTATTTCACTTTTATTTGAAAGTTTTTTTAGAAATGTATTGAGAATTGTATTTATTTTTGATCAATGCTCCATAATTAGCACTGGATAGTTAGCCATGTTAACTCATCAAAATGATGTAACGTTATGAAAGGCAATACCAACACAGTGAACAATGCATAATTTGTATTTGATAGCTTATTTTTCTTGGTCAAAACTTTATAGCTGCACCAGACCACTACATAGATGCAATTGGAGCCTCTTGTGCCACCCACAATCTGTGATCCATCAACTGACTTCCTTGCATTGTGAACGCATGATGAGAGGCTCATTATTATAGAAGCTTGGGCTTTTACAAAAATTTGAGTGCAATAAACAGATAAGCTAAAGGTACTTGCCTCCACCGGAAGCCAGAGGGCTATAGGACCTGGACGCTGAGGCCTGAAACAATGTGTTCAATGAAAATGAATAAGAAAAAGCATATTTCACACCAACATTGTAAAATATATTTGTTTCACAGCCAACAGTATGCATATTCAACAGTATATCTCAGTCTCTCCATGAATGAATGTTTTCCTTTTTCCCACCTTTATAGACTGTAAAACTACTGGATTTGATACCAGCAATTTATCAGCTTTTAACTGGTCAGCATAACTTCATATACTGCGCATGTATTGTGGCATGGTATATTGTATTTTATATTAGATTGGAATGCAACATATTGGATCAACTACTGCACAATTACTGTACAACTTAACTAATGTGAACTATCATCCTATCTGTCTTCATTATAATATGTTGCTTGAAAAACAGATATTCAAGATGATGCATGCTTACTGTCATTTTATTAAACAGTGTTATGGTTGGCTCAAAAATTTAGGGAGCAAAGGGCCCAAAATTGTGATGTGTCTTGTGTGTCTTGTGTATGTTAGTTAACAACTCTCTAAAGTGGAAACAATCTCCCGGGCTCTAAACAATTATGGCAGGAAGGATGTGAGCGGGGTTCCTGTTATACAGTCACGTCTGACAAAGTAGATTACTTATTGCCCCTTTAAACCTGATCAAATTGTCTTGTGATTTTTCAGAAAATATTTTTTGTTTGCAACAATCACAGAAAACTACATAAAACTGACTAAATACTGACAAGATAACACTAAATCCTAACTGTTTCTAACTGAGTGGGAGTGAAGTGTTAGGCAGATGCTCCAGCTAACCATTCTGGAGTTGAAGTTGTGTGATTTCATTGGTAAACTGGCCACTGGGCAGTAGATCCTCTTTTCTTTCTGACGTCGATTACAGAACCAAACCCGAACCACTTCCTTCTCCATGGACAGCTGCTCTGAGATCAGCGTTATTTCCTCCGAGTTGGGCTTAGGATTCTGAAAATCAAAAATATGAATGATTTCCTCCTTCAAATTTTAAAATGGGAAACATGTTTAAGTCGGTAGTTGATAAGTATTTACACCTAATAAATTAGACTTGTAACAGAATTATTTCTAGATTTTGAATACTATTTTTGTATTTCACTATCAGTATAATACTGTATTACAATTACGTAAAAACAACTAAAATTATGTCTGCATGGCAATGTCAATCAGCATTGTAAAATAATACGGCAGTGCTGATGGCTTAACTCACATCAAGGAAACGTTTCTCCAGAGTCAGCTTGATGTTTGTTTCAATACTTGTCCTCTTTTTTCGTTTGCGTCCATAGCCCTCCATCAAGGGTGGCAGAGAAGCAGGGTTGCTCATTGAGTCAGTAGGCGAGTTCTCTAATATGAAAACAAACAAAAGACAGACCTTCATAACTTTAACACACTTTAACATCCACCAGTGAAACCAGATAAATGGAAGTGATATAGTGGTTATAAAAATATCAACCCCTGTTGGCTTTTTGCTCATTTTCTTCTGCAACAAAATTAGATCTAAATGCACTGCCAACATTTATTTAGGTTTTTTGGTCTGAAATGTGTGTGAGTATTCTTTCTGTGTTACAACTTTTAATCTCCACAATTGAATATGATGCTAAGAAAATGGGCATTAATTGTTTAAACCAAAATAAAATTTCTCTGAGCTCTTGAGTCATTTTGAGTCCAAGTGTCACATCCATAGTGTTGGAATTACCCAAATAGATATATTTGTCCATTCTAAGTATTACTCTGTTTTGTGTTCCCCTTCACACCAAGCCAAAATAATCAATGGTATTGTATTAAAAACCAGCAATTAAATAATGTTGTCATTGCACTGTACCTGCATCACTCAGCCATTTCTCCAGCAGAGGTTTCAGCTTGCACATATTTTTGAAGCTGAGGTTGAGAGCTTCAAAACGGGAGATTGTGGTCTGGCTGAAGTCATTGCCGTACAGTTTCCCCATAGCTAGTCCTACATCTCCCTGTGGTAAAACACGCACACACACTTACCCATTAATGCAAAAGTGGAAGTAAATGAAAACATGTTTGATCAGGTTTATAGATGGCTATGAAGACAAATCAGCTGCAAAAAATCTGACTACCATAAACTCAATGGGCCTCATTCATGAAACTTTTCTTAAATTATTTGTAAATTTGTCGTATTTATGTGCGAAAGAAAATACCAACACCAAACATGCGGGAAACCGTGATTTTGTGCATAGAACAGGTGTATATTTGATGAATGCGAAACATTCGTAAATTGGATGTGCGTGCCTGTTGAAGCCGATTTGCATAGGTAAACGCCCTGTTCAACACAGAGCCTGAAAGGTGTGCAGACTGGAGGGTCATGTGCAAGTAAACCATGGGGAAAAGGGGGGGAAAAAGGTACTATGCAGAGTCCAAAATTGAAGTGTTGCGCGCATGCATGCATGAGAAAACAACAATAGAGTTTTCAGGAAGCATAAACAGCGGAGTCACAAGAACTGATAAAAGTACAGCATGGCAAGAAATTATTAATGCTGTTTGAGCAGAAACACACACCGTTGCTGAGGTAAAAAAAAAAGAAATGGTTCGACATGAAACTAGATTGCAAAAAAGAATAAAAGAGAAGTAGGCGCGTATTATCAGCCACAGGAGAATGGCAGGGCACTGTGGCGCTATCCAACATGGATCAGAGGATCAGTTCCATAATTGGAGAGACCTCACTTTTGGGTGGCCAGTCGGCATTGGATCAAATCAAGGCTGCATCTTCATCAGATGGAAGGACTATGTAATTGTATTTGTAAGGCATCCAGTCCATGTGATCAACCCATTACAAGTTTGATAAACTTGTATTGTTATTAATTAGGAGAGTTCAGCAAATACGCCATTGCAGGGCCACTGACACATTTTGATTTTTCATAAAGAATAAGGCATTCTAAGTGCCTTCCTGCATGTTTCCAAAAACATGTAGGTTTTGATCGTATCAACGAACAAATTCAGATACAAACAAAATGATGAATGAGACCATGTTTGTAGAAACGTTCGTATGAACACTTTATGATCAAATCTGATCTTACGTACGTTTCATGAATGGGGCCAATTACATCTTGTATTTTGTCATCAAAAATATTGACAGACTTAAGGTTAAATCCAGCGAAACAATTCACAAGTGTGCAAATTAATTCTGAATACATGCAATAGCAGTAGCAAACGTGTAAACATAATTTGTATAGATATAATTTTGCACTTGAAGACATTTTTAAAAGTGCAACCACAACACTGTGGGTACAACTTACCAAAATCTAGTATTTGTAAAGAACCATAAAGCAGGTATTTTCAGGTTCCACTGCAAACCACAAACACTGCCAAATTGAGAAAACTGCAAAAAACTGTCTTTGGGGCTGTTCCAAAGGAAACAGATTGGGGTTCTTACTCTTACATAGCAACATAAAACAATTTGTAGTCACTCAAATTGCGCCTAAACAGCCCAAAAACTACCTGAGTGAAGCCCAGTTTGATGCGTCTTTGTTTGAAGGCCTTTGCAAACTGTTCCAGCTCTTCCAGATCACTGGGCTCTTCCTGCTGTGGTACAGCCATGTGCTTGGGCATCTGCAGGTGGGTCATGTCCATGTGGTTCTCCATAGATGGTCCTGCCAGACCAGAGCGACTCATAGCCTGGACCAGAGAAATACACACCACGTTAATCTCACTGTCAACTTTCTATCCCCTGGGACAAAACATGAATATTAAACACAAAGGTTGATAAAGGTCATAGATTACTTAATGCCCCTTTAACAACACAATGAAAACTGCCTAGACCTCAAACTGTCCCATAGCCAGAAAAACACACTGCACTGCAATCTGTAATTCAAACTGATTTTCCATTAAATGAATTGGAAATAAGTTAGTCGTTAGTATGCAGTTCTCTGCACCTGCCTGAATTTTGAGGCATTGTCAGAATTGGTCAGAAATTTTAGAGCTAGAAATTTTGTGTGGCAGTGAATGTGGTCAGGCAAAACAATGTGAGACATTTTCACCAACTTCCTTCATCAAGCATGGATGATCCTGATATCACATGGATGTCCATGGCTAGTGGACCTGTCTCTCTCTCTCCCCTGCCTCTCCTTTTCATGCTTAGGCATGGACAAGCTGATCCGCCATCTACCGGAAACCACTCTCTCGCCCAGCAGTGAGTAACCCAGCAGCTGCCACAAAGCTCTTCACCAAGCCGACAATGTGGAAGCCTACCTCCACATAACCTACAACCAGCCAGCCAGGTGAGCGAGTGTTGTTATTGTTACCCACGGTTGACACGCAGTCCTACACAGTCACCGAGAAAGTGGGACCGGTCAATTATAAGGTTGACCAGCCAGGAAGACAAAAGGGGGAGCGGCATGCGGTAAATCACCTGAGGATGACACAGCTCAGCTAGATGAGCAACTCTCCTCCAGCCAGCACCAGCCTAGCAGCTCAAGGAACTGACACAACAGAACCAGGATGTATTTTTCCTAACCCCTGGCCGGAGAAACATGGTGCAGCATCACATTCAAACTGAGCCTGGAGTGATGAACCGCCAGCGGCCCTATCAGGTCCTAGAGGTGCAGCCATTGAGGTGGAGGTCAAGAGGATGAAGCAGCTGGATGTTGTTGAGACACTGGTCCAGCCCAGTCGTGATGGTCCCAAAGCCCGATGCCACCCCTCGGATCTGCAACGACTTCTGGCACCTCAACGAGGTGTTCTGGTTCGATGGCTACCCGATGCCCAGGGTTGTCCAGCTAATCCAGCGGTTGGGTAAGGCACACTACATATCAACGCACGATTTAACCAAAGACTATTGGCAGGTTCCTCTCTCCTCCCTCGTCCAGGGAAAAGATGGTGTTTGAAACCCCTAGCAGCCTCTGGCAGTACAAGGACCTGCCTTTTGGGCTCCACCTCGCCCCAGCCACCTTCCAGCGGATAATGGATATCATCCTCTGGCACCATCACAGTAATGCAGCCGCATACCTAGATGATGATGTCATGAATGAAAGAACAAATCTGCTGCAGAATTCACTATCACTGGAAATCTTGGGGAGAAGATTGTATGGATTGACCACAGGATGATGAGGGCTAATAGACAGGGGAGGACATTACTGCCCTAAGTCATCCTAGGTCATACATGACTCTGTTGGTATAAACACTTGACCTGCACAATATGGATAATATCCAGTTCCCTGCCTGCCTAGTTACAATTTAATAGTTACAATTTCATTTACAAATTCAGAGTAGTTTCTTGTATAACTTGGAATAACTTGGATTGATCTGTGTTATAGTAGTCAGGAGGTTGTCTGGATTTACCTGTGGAGTCAGTGCCAGTCCAGATTGATGCTGTAGAAGACTAGATTGACTGTGGCTGGGAAGGGAAAGCAGGTTCTGCTGCAGAAGAGCTGCAAAAAACAAAGAACAGCATACAGTTTTGTTTAAAATCTGTTTTGATGACATCTACAGCAAGTATAGCTAGACTGTCAGCTCAGTGTTTTTTTAGCTTCGAAACAACTGAACAAACCATTTACAGTTACTCCAATATAATTTATTCATCATAATGAATTTCAATATCTAATACGTTTGTGCATGGACTGAACTTTGTCTTTCAGATCATAATATTGGAGATGGTCAAAGATCTGTGATTGTAGACCACCATCCTCTGGAAAAGCTACTAATCACAAGATCAAGTTCAGCACATTCATGTTTCTAAACATACACAAGGGTAGGACAACATAGCTTGTACACAACTTTTCAACTTAACATTTGTTCATAGTAATACCTTGTTTGTCAACATGTATTGATATTAAAGTAATAATCTGCAACATTTTCTGTAAGAGCCATTCCTGCAAAGAAAATAATAGTAATGCCAATACTTATCTTTGTTGATACCCATCTTTGGTTAACTCTGAATAAAGCTCTGCACTCATTGGTTAATAATTATGATGGATACCGTGTATATGTCAAGAAGTGGATTTGTTTTGAGTTTGTGTGATTTGATTTGAATAATTTGACACAATTAAACAGATGAAAAGAATATGGAATGAAGATTATTTTTTGAGACACGAGTCAAGAATTAGCTTGAGTTCAACAGTTTAAGTGGGCCCTTTAAACAAGCAAGAAAGTACCGCACTAACATTTTCATATAAATAAATGTTGTTTTTGCTGCTCTCTGTCTGATTGATATAACTAAGGTGATTCAACCTAAATCCAGTACATACAAAGCTTTATCATTTGCTGTTCTGGTGGGGCTTTCCTGGGAATAAAATCCTCTGGCACAAAAGAAGGGATGTGTTTTACATGTCTGGTTTGTTTGGAATAGATAGAAAAACTGGGTAGTTAACATGAACAGAGATAGCCACGCACCTGGTGTAAAAACACCACAGCAATGATCACTTACCACAGAAAAAACTCACAGATCTCACAGATTACCACTTCAACCCCTCTTTGACACATAGTGAAAAATAAAACCCAATGCACTGTCCCTAACTAGACACACAGATGTGTTGGATACATTATTTTTAAAATTGTGTGACAAAAAGCCACATCTGCCCTAAATATTCAAGATAAGACTGTACCATGTTGACTCAGTGGAAGAGAATACTCTACCTTGATGGCTGGTCTGACTCTGGGAGAGCAGGAAGGACGGAGGGGATGAAAGATGAGAAGGTGGCATCAGAACCAGCTGCTGCATGGTGTGGAGAGAGGCTAGCTCCTGCTGGCAAAGCAAAAAAACACAACCAAACTTCTGTCATTTTACTTTATAATCACTAGCGAAGTTCACAAATGGGGGACCATGCTTCATCATTTGCAGTGAATATGATCACAGACAGAGGAGAAACGTGTTGTGATTGCTTGGTTTTAGACTAATAAGGGCACCCGTGGGCCCCTCGTCTGTAAATATAACTGCTCTGAGTAAAAGATCAAATAGCTAAGACATCATACTTAGATGTATAAGACCCAATGCTATTGGGTGAGACAGAGATTGTGTGTGTCATACCCCAGTCAGTTGTCCTCCAGGCACCGGTGAGCCCTGTGTTAGGTGACATGTCTTCAGTGAGGAGAGAGAATGGGGCGAGTCGTTGATATCCTCTGTCTTTATCTAAGACACCAAAAACACATGAATGTCATGTGTGTTTGATAGTGTTGAGTGGATGTGAAGCGTTGCCATCTAACTGTGTTAATGTACATAATCTCAGGGATGCGTATGCACGGTCATATGTGTCTGTCTATGTGTGTGTGTATGTTGTGTGTGAAGAGTGTGCACATACTTATGTACACGCGCTCCAGGACCAGTTTGGTCACTAGGCTTTTTAAACAAGATACAAAGAGTTATAGACTCTCACCCTCCCCTTGGGCAAGCCAATATGCAAATATCTCCCACCCCCCGAAACCCATGGCACTTCCTGTAAACACCAGCACTAAAAGAAATGTCATCCCTTGACAAAAGGAATATTTGAAGAATTATCCAAATAGCTGGAAACTATTTGAGGTGCTTTAAAAGTGAAGACAATAATATGGGATAACAGTTGGTTTGTCCTGAGGATGTTAATAGTCAAGAAAGTCAGTTTCACCTCAAGTCTAGGATGAGATGATAGCAGTCAATACAGATAACACAGTTGGCACCTTTAACATGGCTTTAGGCTCTTGATATTCAAATTGAGCTTCATTATTAAGTTTGCAAACACATTACAATTGGACATCAGTAAATATAATAAAAAATATATATTTTTTGCATTACATGACTATGAATAAAAACATATCTATGGTATGGTATGATATTTGCACGTCTTGGTGCTTCTAAATCCTAAGCTATTGTACTTATTATACGTATTGGACATTGAGCAGTGAGGCTTCCATTCTCAGGCCAGAAACTCTAATCACAATACCATTTGGCTGATCAATCAATCTGTTTTGTGGAGCCCAAATTGCATCACTCCTAGTAAGCATTCATAATCCTTAATTCATTACTTAGTAACTTAGGTAAAGGCAAAAACAGCAATATGATTGCAAAAATGATACCATATTTATCAGGGCTCACATCACATTTTTCCAGGTATTTGTCAAAGATTAGACTATGCTTTTAGACTCTTACTCCCATATTTCAATGATTATAGGAGTGTGCACATCAAACCAGTTTTAGGCCAAGTATGGGATAAAAAGTATCTGCACATGGTGTTTTCAAGCTCCCAATACATTAGTAAAGTACCATTTTGACCAACAAGTTCAACAGCTAGTTATCAAGCAAACCAATCCAACTGCCTGATAAAGACCTTGTTTATAAAATGTCAATTTAACAAAGTATTGAGAAGTTGAACACAGGTTGCTAAAAATGTGCGCTGAAAGGTTTGTGTATGTGTTAAGAGACTGTTACTTACTTGTCGATTGAAGTCAAGTCCGTTCTGGTCTAAATCTTCAAAAAGAGAGGTACAAATGATAAGAATTTATACAGTAGCTCAGATGAATAATGTTCACACTAATTCAAAGTGACAGTCTGGACAGTAGCATATCAAAGATCATACAAAGTCATGTAATTTGTCATGTAATCTACATATAGTGGATGCTACATGTTAAAAGAAAGGGAAACAATATCTCCATTCACCAGAGAGTTTGTGTTTGAATTAGTTTGAGTATAATAAAGATATTGAGTTTATTTATTTAATCTATTTTTCATTTAAATTCTCTTTTTAGTATAAAATAAAGTTTACTCTTTGTATACTTTTTTCCACTGCAGAATCTTATAACACATTTTGATCACATTAAAATAGACATTGCTTGTGGAAAAGTGGGGCCAATGTCATTTTTACTTTGGCAGGAGTTTGCAAAATGCCTTTTGTGAAAGATTCTGTTTCCACTGCATTGGCTACTGACCAGTCACACACTATATCCAAAGGTTGAATCCAGATCAGCCTATGATAAAAATAAACTGATGACACCTCTTGTCAAGAAGTACAATTTTCCTCCTGGTGTACACAGGACAGGAACAGAGAGAGGGATCGAGATGATAGAGAAGTGTAGGGAGGAGGGGAGTTCAAAGGTGTGCCAGGTAATCTTTCATTATTTGAATGTCAAATGGGGCCTTTGGGAGTCTATGAGAGGCGATGAGCTGCTGGAGACACACAATGGA
>OOFE01000030.1:3509-28341 GCA_900323365.1 Monocentris japonica | reverse complement strand
TTGCGCTCCCTTCCTTTTTTCGCCCAAAATCCGGCCGCAAGATGTTGTCGATGAAGAAATTGGTGACCCGGTGAGGGATCTGCAGGTTCCCAGGCGCTTGTAAAAGGGGAAGGATGGCTCTGTTGGATTCATCCGCCGACTCCTGCCGCTCCACGTCTCTGTTGCCGTGATCATTTTCTTCCATACTGATTCACTTTCCCCAGTTTACTCTCTTTAACCCCTTTATCGCTCTCTCCCCTGCAATAAAATTCACAAACGAATGAAATTGTAAAAATTGTACGAGTAAAAAAATAAAAAATAAATAAAAACTCAAATATTAGTGGGTGCCTTGGACACCATGCAAAGCCTTGCGGTAGTGTCCTCTGAGAAAATCATACTTTTGGACATATATTCCCCAATCTCGGGTTATATCTGGTATCGTAGAGCTACACCATTTGCCATTTGCGCATCATCCAATTTAGTGCTATTATCCGTTTTCAGTGTGATCAGTAATGCCTAC
The DNA here is from genome assembly GCA_900323365.1 of Monocentris japonica. NCBI lineage: Eukaryota > Metazoa > Chordata > Actinopteri > Trachichthyiformes > Monocentridae > Monocentris > Monocentris japonica. Next base: position 27,842 of record OOFE01000030.1, on the reverse strand, counting down.
GCCTAAACTAAACTAAGGGTAAATAAAGAGGCTCCTAAACTGATGCTGAAATACTCTCACTCTGGAGTTTTGTTCTTATTTTCAATACGAGCCCCCCGAGTGACGTTTTCCCACCGTCCTCCCAGACACGTGCCTTGGACCAATGGGATGGGAGAAACCAGACCACGTGACACGGACTCCAGAGCAGTCCACAAACGCCCAGCCTCGCCTTACTAAAGGGGAAAGAGTCCAGAAATAGCCTAACAGAGGAGAAGCTTCATTTTAATCCCGCACAGGCTCCTTGATATCCCCCTTTATTTTCCCCGTGTTTGTAAACCTGTAACCTTCATTTTTGGGGTGCAGTTTGCAAAAGAAAAAAAAAAAACAACATGAATGGGGATATGGTTAAAAAATAAACGATTAATAAAGGATTGGTTTTCAAAGTGGGGTCCGGGGATTCCTTGGGGGGCGTGAGAGGGGATTCCCAACAAAATGAGGAATAGTTTAATTTCACAATTTCGCAATTTAATTCAATAGAAGTTAGCCCAAATAGAGCATGTATAGTATAATGACTATTCTAATCACAGGTTTCCCTCTTACCACCATTACCTCCCCACGTACAGTGTTATACAATTCAGTACTAAATCAACAACAACAACAGAAATCTGGCCATTTAGGGGGACCTGGGACAAAATCTGATCAAACAGGGGTCAAATGGACTAATGTGTGTCTAACTGTGGGTCTGTGATATGATAAAAGTTTGAAAGCCCTTGTATTAAACTATCCTCGAGGTGAAAACATCAGACTACTACACACTTAAACAGCAATGGAAAGATAATATACACTTCCCCCCCGAAATAAACGGCAATATGCCTGCGCTACAGGTTATTATAGCACATGTAAGGTTAATTGGGCTAAGAGTGACTTAAAATCAGTGTGTCCTGGCCAAGGTTAAATGTGGCAAACACACTAGCTGGATATACTCCCAGTTTGAATTGAGGAATGAGTCACGATCTTTCCTTGAAAATTGAATTTCCTTTCCAAACAGTTTTTGACCTGTAACACTTCATGAGGGATAGCATTAAATTTAACTTGCCTGTTTGATTTGCCGAATGGTTGGATGTATCACAATGCTTCCAAACGTCTCATTACTGGCGACACGTGTATCAAAAGTGAAATATCATAATCTTAAGAGTGTCCTCAGTCCGATTTCAAAAGCACGAGGATGTATGTTGAGTATTTTTGACTGCAAATCTCTTGGTTGCCTGTCGTGACGCTGCGGTCGAGCAAGAATTGGGTCCATATCCCTTTAAAAGAAATCAGTGATGCAAACAAACTGTTTTGTGCACGGTGCTCAGGATACTGAGTCGCGCCAAAGACAAAACTTTGGAGTAACTTTGCTGACCAACACTAAGTTTGTGCTTCTCTTCCTGGGACGCCACCGGGCAGCAGGGTTGGTTCGTCCGGTCCTCCTCTGCCTTGTGAACCGGGGCTGCGCGTCAAAAAGGGGCATTGACGAGGACCGAAGCAGCGCCAAGAGTGAGTGAGGAGCCCTTGAACTATTAATTATAAAGTCAGCTGGGATTGGGCTTTTTCTTATCAGAGGCATGCTTAGAGTTTTCACGATTACAATGATGATTAACTTAGACCGCATGCTTCATTTGGTCGGATATAAACTAATGCAGGCTTATAGTTTCTAGCCTATTGTGTTTATTTCTACATCACAGGCCTGCTCACCTTTATAATAAGCTGGTGACAATTAACTCTTGTTTTCTCTGACCTATTTGAGTTAAAAAATGTGGGGCTTTTGTGGACGCTGTGCAGGTTGGGTTTGCGGCAATGTACTGCTGCACAAAATTGCAGTTTGAAATTGCATTTGTGGCACGTTAAAACCCTGTAATTAAGCCCAAGTCTGAACAAGGTATTGTCCTGCGGGAAACAACCTATCCTTGCCTTTTCAGTAGTCAAATGTAGGCCCAGTGCAATTTGCGAAGCAATTATGGTAAAGTCCTATGTTGCTTTAAAATATTTGTTGAGCCACAACCTGGACTTTGTGTTCAAACGCGGCTACCGACAGCTCATCTATATACATACAGATTCTCAAAGTGCCACAGCATATATTGACCCTTTTAACAATAGACTACAATTAAAGGTGAATTACTATTGCTATCTAACAAAAGGTTATTTGAAAATTGTTCTATCTCCAACATGTATGTGAACAACACCCTCTGCTATTGCCTCATATTTCCCCATCACAAAGGGCCCATCCAGCCTGTCCCATCGGCAGTTGAAGTGAAAGTTGGGAGTGAAAGATGTAATTAGACAGGCCACTCTCATGCTGCGATTGTTTCTCACTTGTGAGGGGAAGCCCAGATTAATGTTGAGCGCTAAATAAGCAGCAGACAATGGCAGCACAGACAGGCCGCTACCGCCTGGGCTTGGCCTCTAACCTCACAGCAAAACAGGGATGTCTGGAGGAAATGACACCGTTTCAGGCCCAGAATTATAATAAGAGCATATGTGCACTGCGAAAAAATATCCATCCTAGCAAGTTATTTACTGTTTAATCTTAAAATCTTATTTTTTTCTGAAAAAAATCTGCCAAATGGGGTGAGATGATTTCACTTCTCTCCAATGCGAATCAACTTTCTTAGGGAATTTTCTTCAATCAAAGTGGCATTATCTTGATACTAGTGGAGTGACCTCGCCTTATTTCAAGATATAGTCACTTATTTTCAGAACATTCTCGAAACAGCTGAAACTGCATTGGAAACAATTGGAATTATGTCACCCCATTGGCAGATTTTAGAAGGAAAACAAGAGTTTAAGATCGAATACTAGACTAAATGACATGTTTTTGCAGTGTGCCACCTTACGGGTTTATGCAACCATTGTGGGTTTTTATTTATTTTGCCTGTTCAGTTTTGACTGGTTTGTTTTGGTCTGTGGTGGCGGGGGTAGGAAAAGTGAGTTTTACCAGCAGAAATTGAGTGTCGCATAGAGTTGGATGTCTCCAGTCGCGATATCACCACTATCATCACGACCTTCTGTGGATTTTTATGGTTTGGCATAAGAGAGACAATTGTAAACGAGAATATCTCCTTAGTCAGCTCGTCCTGGTTGAATAAGGGTTAAAAGAGTGCTCTATCCTATAGGCATAACATTGACTTACATAATTATTACGGTGATGCTATTTTTGCTTCTTTTTCACTGAGTAACGTCATCATCATCATGATAGACCCATAACATGAGACTATTCTTATGTGAACTTTGATGCTTCTTATTATGTGGGCTGTTTGTTTTGTATATAGGCCAGGAGGCTATTTGGGTAGTCTAATGCATCATGGGCTGGATAGTGGAGGTCTATACGATTTCAGTTTTTGGGGCATTTGTATTCTGACTTGAATTACTGGTCCATAGAGTAAAACCGTTTGCTTTTATGATAGTATCTCCCGCTTAAACATGGTGGTTTTACCTGTCTACTGACTCCAAACGTGGTGAAACACGCATAGGGCACAATAATAATATTTTTTTCTTGTGCGCGATACCACTACCCAAATAATTGTGTAATACTTTAAGTGTTACAATGTGCGCCTATCATGTAGGCCATAGCTGTGTGGCTGCCAGCGCTTGCATTATAGGCTTAGTTTTCATTTAAGTTGACTCTTAAGGCTTAAAAACTTGTGAATCTGTATTTCCACACCTGCAGCCCTCTTAGACAAAACATCAAAACAGCTGTTGAGCCAGACAGCAAACCGTTTTCAATGAGTCAAAAAACTGATCCTGGTCTGTCGTCCTGTCACATTGTTGAGCAAAAATGACTAGTTTTCATTTACTAGAGTTGTTTGGTGTGATTTGTCACATAACCTAATAAATCATCAGTCGAGATTTTACTCCCTATGAAGTTTGTATTATCATAATTATTAATTTTTTATATTCTAATCATCATTATTGGTTGTTTTTCAACACTCAAGCACCCAGTCATTCATATACAGTAGCTTGTTTTATTACAATTGGTTGAAGCAGAGGCTCGGTTATGAAAGTAATATTTGTGATGGATGTATTCTGTTCTCGTTCAGGGAGCAGGAAGTATTAATTATCGTACAACTCAAATCTTGTCATGTTCTGCTATATAAGTTAATGCTTCATGTTTTTGTTGTTTTTTTTTTAATATGGCAAACATCGCTTGATCATTTTCAGAATTTTTTAAGTGTCAGGTTACATCCTCTCCTTTTGTTTCAATATGCATTCAAATCAGTTGTTGGTTTGCAGGGAAGTTTAATAATCACTTTAAAAACCTCTCCATCCCTGACAGCTTACATTTGGAGCAACTGAGTTTGAATCCATGCAGCCTGATCCAGCAGCTCGGTGGATTTCAAATACACTTATAGCTCTATACCCCCCCACCTCCTGCTACTATAATAAATCTGGTGTATTGTGCGCATGTGCCCTGTCCTTGAGTTCCTATAACCTATTTTTTTCCCTCTGTATTTTCCTTGGTAGGATTGTCTGACACGTCACCGGGACAGAGTACCATGGAGTACTACAAAAGGTGACGCGCAGAGGAGGATTTGTGAATGGACGCCGTGATGTGTGCCAGCTCACAGATCAGAGGACGGTGGGACCTCTGCAGATGCACCCTGCCCCCCAACCCCTCCCTCTCCTGGTCACCGTCCCTCCAGATGAATGGGGTCTCTAAGATATCAGCTCTGTCACCATGCAGGGGTCGGACCAAATCTCCAGCTTCCTGTGCTTTTCAAAAACCTGAAAGCACGTCTCTCCTATTTGATGATCCTGTATAATTTTTTTTGTGCTTTTGTGGCCCTGGAAGCTCGTTGCCCCCTTTTTTCATCGTAGGTCAGTCAAGAGCATGGGCAGCCGTATTAGAATAGAAACCAGGCCTAATTGCGTGTACGCTGCAAAACAATGTCCATCATAACAAGTAATTTAAGGCTCGTGCTCTTAAAATCTTATTTAGCTTAAAACAAGTGAAAAAGTACAATTACGCTTGTTTTCAATGCAGATTCATTTTTTTGAAGAAATTTCCAGAAACAAGGATCAATATCTTGAAACAAGGCAGAATAAGGCAAATCTCTCCACTATAGGAGGAAATTCTCGAAAAAAGTTGATTTGCATTGGAAGCAAATGAAATGATCTCACTGCACCGGTAGAGGTTTTTTTCACTTGCTTTAAGGAAAATAAAATCTAAGTCAATATAAGATTAAATGACTTAAGATATTTTTGCAGTGTGATTGTCACATATTTTGGAACTAATTTTTGGTGAATTGCATCTTAGACATGACCACTTGTGAAAATCTTATGCTGAAATATGTACAGGACATAGTGGAGGCTAAATCCACCGAAACTCATTTATCCATCTTTTGATTTGAGTTCACCCGCCTTTTTAACCGGACAAATCTTAAGGACAAAATTAAAAAATCACATGCTATACGTGGTAATAAGTATGAAACTGATGTAAGTCGGGATATTTCTTAAGGAAAAAAACATAAATTATTGCTTTTCTGAAAGACGTTGATTTTTGTCTGTATTGGCGGTTGTGACGCCTTACGATGATCACAGTCTGGAGGTAATTTAGCCACCCTTTTATTTACCACTACATCACTGTATGTAGGTTATGTGCAGACAATATATTTATTTTTTACAATAATGTTTATCACGTTGCCATCGGTTTGTTTTCAGAGCAATTCTCTGAAGTCGCACGCGGAGTTTTAGGGATGCTGAATGTCCTTTTTTTGAATATTCTGGGCTTCCTTATAGGTTTTAATAACTCTTAATCCGTCTGATCGGTCTGGCGTAGATAAGTCTCATTTGAATTGGGATTGTTCTCAAGGATCCGTTCGGATTTCTCCACAGAGGTCCCAAAACGAGCTTACCACAAACAACTGCACCCCCTCAGTGCAATTAAGGCCTTGTGTTAATGAGATAAAGCCAATTGAACGCAGCATTGATCTCCCAGTAAGGACTTTTTCACTCCTTCCTGCATTGCAACATAGCTCTGACATCAGAGCAGAAGGGACAGAATTGTTTACAATGTTTCACTAATATGATAAAACACTCAATTGATGAATAGTCACTGAATCGTTCAAGTTTTTGAAGAATACATATGTGGAATTCGTAGCTCCCAATAGTGGCAGTACACCTTAATTTACATCCGTTTAATTTATATCATGTTGCACCGTAACATGCGTTTCCACACTTTTACATTGGGATATAGAACTAAGAAAAAAAGTTTGTGTCTGTGGTTTAAATGCTGATATTGATATGCTTTAAGTTCATCCATACTGGATAGATCCGTTCAATTAGAACCCCGTTAAAAAAAGTCTTTAAAAAAAGAGAATTAAATATTGCTTCATAAGAACGGGCGCATCATTTCCAAATTTGCCCAACAGCCTCGACAATTTCGATTGTAAGTCGTGAAATTTTTTTGTGCAAAGTTGTGATTAGTCTTTTTGATGAATCCTAGGTAGACCTGTCAGTGTCTATATTTTATTTACAAGATTCTTACGAGGCAATTGTAAACAATTTCTTCTCCAAAACTTTAAATTCATGCCAACGGAATCTATTGCAAATTTAAAATCCACGTCATCCTTATTCTTGTTTATTGTGAATTTATTCTAAGTTAGGAAAAAAATCAATGCTGATCTAGAGTTTTCAAATAATTTTATTTTATTTATTAAGTTTTTGCTCCATTGAGTAAAGGCCTAATGAAAACGATCATCCTGTTCAGAGAAATGGTTCAAAAGGAGAATTTGTGCCAAGTTGTAATCAGCCAGCGATTGAAATGAAAAAAATAAGTTCGCGTTTAGCTTGTAAGTCATTCCCATACGGAGCAATCGCTAGACAAAAAGTGAGTAACTGCTTATTGTCAGTTTGCTCATGTCAGAATAAATGGAAAAGACGGACAAACATTGAAGTTCCTCAACTTCCACTCGGGGATACTGAAGCCTTAAAGTTTCATTTATCAGCAGGTAGTATAGTTGACGTATGGTCTGTGTTCACTGCTGGCAGGCCTACACCTATTCATGTTGATGAACAGCACGCAGGTTCTTCAGCTGGTCCACAGGACTTTTCACATGTCAGGACGTCTTACTTGTGACAGTAAAGAATGAACTGGTGGCTATTTCCGTATAGGGTTAATGGGTTTACATTCTCAGTCATACAGAACAAATACCATACAAGAGAAGATGGGAGGGGGAGGGGGAATTTATGAATGAAAATCTGCTCCTAAATAGACCCCAGCCCTGGTTGCAAGGAAACAGTAATGTAAAACACACAAAAGCCTACCTGTTCAAACCTCTGTGGCCCTGGAGCTGTTGGGTATTCCTACGGGGCAACCAGGATGCTTTTCGGGGTTTGGATCTTCCACATATCTCATGCACCTGTCCCAAGATCCTGCGATCATTTATGAGAGGGGGCAACAAGTGAGCGAGAGACAGGTGGAAAGCACTTGCTGCAACATAAACTGATACATTTGTGTATATTTGTGTTCTGAGAGCATTCATCATGCTGGCAGTGATGTGTGTATGGTACATTAAAAAGTGGATAGGTGATCGTCACAAGGCAGAAAAAATAGAAACAAAAATCGAATATATTTTCAGTAAAAATGTATTTATTCCTCTATAGCCTTACATCAGATGGGGAATCCGTTCAGCAAATAAAAAAATGTGGGCTAAGAAGGTAAGGAGTTTAAGCTCCAAATCCTAATCATTGGACTTCACTTTAAGCCAAGCTCGATCGATTAGATTTCTTGCCAAACTGTAAGCCTTTATATTTTTTGTGTGTCTGAACGTTTCAAAATGTCTAATCAATTAATCCAGATCTGATCACCCCATCCCAAATGAGGAGCAGGCTGGAAAAGTTTGCTTTGAATGAAAGCAGTAAAGAAATAAATCCAGCCCTTGCTATAAATTGACCCGATTGTTTCTGTTTTGAGAAAGGAGCTCATTCCAAAACGGAAAAACCATGCGTGTTATGCCTGTAGGTCCAGCTTGCAACTTTAATTATAGGGGAAGGGGGTCAGTCATAAGCGGTTATTCGACCCCTCTTGTGTGGCATCGCGCCCTGTCCCGTTTAACTCGCCAAAATAGTGCAGGAATCTCATGAAAGCGCCATGTGCTTCGGATCACCTTTCACCCCTGTGCACCTGAGTTGTTTCTACCCCCAACAGTGGCTATGTTGTGAATTTGTCACTTATTAGTGCTAACCTATGTGGCCTGCGTTCAAATACCATTTAAGGCGCAATAACTTTCCCAGATGTATGTGCGGCATGTAGCCTGCCAACGTTTTGCGTCACTCAGCAACAAGATGAGTGAGCTACATGCCTGTTGCTTCCCAGATAGGTTTGAATCTCCTACTAATGTAGACTACTCAAAGCACAATAAAAAGCATAGGCCTTTTAGTGCATGTAAAATATAACATATATACCTGCAGACATTGTCTTGAAAAGGAAGGAAGTCTCCATTCTTCAACATTATTTAGGTAGTTTATATGCTTGCTACAGGGAACTGTGGGTCTCTTTGGAGGCTAGTTGACATTTTGAACACATTAGTTGAATGTGTCATTCTCCATGTGCCCATAAACATTAAATTTGCCGTAAATCTAGGTGCTTTCTGATCTTTATAGCCACACAATAGGTGTGAAAAATGTTTGTTATCGATTAGAATGACAGATCAGATAATCAGTCATGGCAGGATTTTTTTTTTCGTTGCACCATTCAGTATATTTATCTTACTGAATTCAAGGTTGACCCACTTTTGGTGATCACATTGTCTATAGCCAATCAAGTAACCTTTATCTAGGCCTACAAATAGAGTTTAGGTGGAGCCCCTCTCACATTAGGTGACTAAATTTGTTGGAGCCTTTGAAGGGGAGTAAGCAATCTGTTTTATATAAATATTGTATTATTCTTATGTGACAGTGGAGGATGAGCTGGGATATTAACCTCTAGGGTGTTAACCTTTCACAATGCATTTTTACTGCCTATCTCCAAGCGTTTTTTACAGGATGCACAATTTTTGCTGTCTGCCTCCAAGGAGAGATCATGCAACGAAAAGTCGCACCTTGATTTATTCCATTAACCTTTATTCGGTTATTATAACCCTGGTCGATTTACAGAGTCTAATCCGGGCTGTAAGATGTGCTGGGTGTGTTTAATTTACACAGGGAAGGATTTGTTTGGATGGGATGCATAATGTGCCATCACCTGAGGTTTACGCTGCCATTGTATGATTGTTGAGAAATCAACAGAAATGCCACATAAGGCTGAGCATGCTGGTGGAACTGCTAAATCCCAGTGGGACATGAACTGTTGTGTTTACACTGTTATGTAAAAAGATGACATCTAAAGTGTATTTTCGTTGTTTTTCATGTAGATGTTTTGTTGTTGTTCCTCACTGTATAGCCCAGTGCTTCTCAATGTGGGGTCCAGGGACTCCCAGGGGTCACTGAAGCAGGTCACATGGGTTCTCTCCAAAAATAGTTTAAATTCATATTTTTTCCATTTTCTAGAGTTTAGCACAATGGAAATGTAAAAGCAGGACAATTGCACTCATAGATTTCTCCTCCTATTGTTAAACTTAAACCTAGCCTACACCTGCCACTGCCCTCTATACTATGATATAAGCTACAAGAGCGATAAGCACTGACCACCAAAAAAGCCAACAGCAGAGCCACTTAAATGACTGAATGAGCAAATGAAGAAAAGGTCTGAACGGATCAGCTCACACTCTGACAGGAATATGGAGAGAGGGGAGCGAACAGCCATTTGAATGGGATCTGAGAGGTAATTTGAGCTAAAATGGAGTCCATTTCTGAGTCACTCACTCAGACCCCATGGCATCCAGTGTAATGCATTATTCCTGGCCAGCACTAGGAGAGGCAATGAGAGAGGGCAGAGGACAGGAGTGGGCCCAGCTTTGGTGTCATGAAGACTCAGTAGACCCAAACGAGACACACACACTCATACACACACCTACACAATCTTTCATTATATATCACAGAGAGCAGGACATTAATACCACTGAAGACCTCTTGGCAGAAAAATAAAAGTGCAATAATTTGCTTTAGTTGACCTTTTGCATCAGGCATGTGATACTCGCTCACTGCAATGTGGGCTAAAAGGACATTTCTGACACCGTTTAATAAATGAAGTTTGTGAATCATAGTTATTCTATGTTCATCTGCCACCTCACTGACTAGAATGGAGCTGAACTACTCTGCTGTGTTTCAGACAATTGATCAGAAAACGTATTAAAAGGAAATCGTTATTTTTAAAATGAATGCTGATGTGTGACTAACTGAAGTGTCTCTGCCTTTCATTTACACAATAAAACATCATTGTGCATCATTTTTGCATTGTGTTTGTCATGTCAGATGGTCAATTGATGTCTTTCTTTCTTTCTTTCTTTCTTTCTTTCTTTCTATTAAACAATCTGACAATAAAGCCATATTTGTATGGCTACATCAATTTTTACCTTTACAAAGGTAATAAGTAAGACTTTTATTTATAAAAGTGCACCAAATAGTGAATGGGTGAATAGCAGCAGTTGTAGCTTTTGCACTATAAGACCAGGCCCTGCCAGACACTGTTGTTACTTGTCCCACCACTAGGCGTCCATAGATGTCATAGTCATGATGTCCAGACAAGCTGAGAGGATAAATACTGTCATCTGGTGGTAACAAAAGCCATCACCACTGAGTAGACAGCGTCACTTGCAATCTCCTGTCTTACTGCCCAGTGTAGTATTCCAATATCAATGTCTCTTATTATCTTTCCATTCCTCTGCTCTATACCGTGTCTATCTGCCACTACCATGTCTGTCTGCCTGTCACACACACAACATCACAGTCTCCAGCTCACATTTAAATCGTGCACCATCCATGCACGCGTTTAACTTTCCAACATTAAAACAAGTTGTTGAGATACAGCTCAGTCCAATCCAGAAGGACTAAATATCTACTTGTAACCAAATATCAGTTTTAACACCACTGCCAGAGCAGGAGCACATCAAAGCAGACACTTGTCAGGGATGTGGGTGTGACAGTGCCTGTGAGACTTTAAGATGTGTATGACTGCTGGCATGAGGTGACAGCAGTTCCCTCGGCCAGGCAGTTTACTAGAGAGACTCGTGTTGAGAGGGAGGCAGGACTCTACTGCTGAGGGGACTTCAGGTGTGTAGCCATGGCCATGTTACTTCTCTGCAAAAAACATCTATCTTGACAAGTCATTTAGTCTAGTATTGAGTCTTAAAATGTTAGTTTTCTTAACACAAGTGAGATAATTTCACTTGTTTCCCATGCAGCTTCACTTGCATATAGATTAAGTAATCTGAGTTACTGTCACACAAGAAAATACTCAAAACAGGTGAAACTGCACTGGCAGATTGGCAGATTTCTTCACTTATTTTAAGGAAAGCAGAGATTTTAAGACTCAATACTAGCAATAGAGGGAAGGTATAACCTACTATCCCTGTGGAGTTGCAAAGGAGTTCATATCATTTCTCTCTTTTATAATTGACCTTTGTCCCAAGTCCTTTGAAAATCAACCTCTCTGTGTATTGCACTGAATTTAAGGCTGGAAACACAGGCGTGTCAAAGGCATGATGTACAGCCTAATGGTCACAGAGTCCAACATGCTGCCACTGAAATAACTATCAAAGACCCTGTTGACAGATCATATGTGGTCAGATTTAGTCAGAGGTGGTCAGATTTGTCTTCTTGGCCTGAAGAAGGGACAGGGAGAGAGAGAGACAGTCCTTTTGGCAAAGACGAGGCGCTCCAATGGAGTCTTTCAGTAGCTCTGGGTGGAAATGAAAGGAGGTGGAAATGAAAGCCTGGCCAATTATTCTGCCTCAGCAGAGGAGGAGACTCAAAGAGGGGGAGAGCGAAGCGACGTGTGGCGTTGGATCGTTGCCCTGTCAGAGAGATGGTGGGAGGGATGGATAGATAGATAAACAGACAGACAGACAGACAGATAGGAAGATAGATAGATGATAGAAAGAGCCTCACAGAACGAGGGAGCAATCAGAAAAGCCCCCAGATATTGGCTGCAGTCCCAGAAATTTCCCCCCAGTGCAAAAGGTTAACTGTCAGTCCCCTGCTAGGTATAAATAGAAGTCTGCTCTCCAGAAAGGCGTGTCAGAAAAGGGGGGAGGGACACAGGGGAGGGAGGGGGCCAGTTACTTATGATCCTGGTGACACACAGGGGGAGATTCAGAAATTGGGGGGAGGGCTGACAGAGGAGAGTGAAGGAAGAAGCGACCGAAGACGGTATAATGGGTCTGGAGACTGTGACAGAGGCCCCAGACAAAAGAGTGTCCTAATCTATTCAACTTGGCTGTGACAGCAGACACAACAAATGCCATCATCACCACCCCAGAAAGCTCAGGTCCAATTGAGCCGGTAGTGCCTGTGACATCCAAATACTTGTGGAGGCCATTGTTTCACTGAAGCCATCGGGACAAGTAATTAGGCTGGCGGTTTGCTGTTCCCTATAAGTCTAGTAACCAAACGCAGAACGAATGGCTGATCTTTGAGCAGGAGTATCACATTACACATTACACTGTAATTGAAAGCTTAGTTCCTTTTCTTTGTGGTTTTAACGATAAGCTCTGGTCCATTATTGTGGGGTATTGTCAGACCAATGACAAGTATTACATATCCAGTGCAGATAAAAAATGGTCATGTACATTTTCACCATATACACATGATCCAGGCACATCTTCTATCAACCCAATAAGTAATCTAATATGGGCATAAAAAAAAAAAAGAGGATGCAAACGTTCTTCTCTTTTATTTTTTATTTTTCACTTGAATCCAAGGCAGTAAAAATGATACACAACTGAAATGTCAGACACACACATACTCTATACACTGAAATAATGGGTGCTTCACACCTCAAAAATAAAGCTTCCTCTTGTTTAGCACACCTGAATGTAAGCAGATTCCCGCGGTACAGGGCGTACCAGCCCCTCTGTGATCTGCCACAAAAAAGTATTGAAAAAAATAAATCAGGTTTTCCTTCTATAATGCTACTAAATGAAATTTTACAACAGTTTGACACAATATCTTTTTATTTTGTCTCTCTGGTGAGAGACGTCATTGGTATCGACTCTAAGAAGGCAAGTAATCTCTGACAAACCTCTTGTTGTTTACAAAAACAAAGTTGTTATTGCTCGTTTAAAGTATCCGCATGGCATATAATTACAACAAGTTATTTATTTTTTTTTTTTAGCCAGTCAGAAATAATAAATAAGGAAGAATAATCGGCTCATATATACTCTGATTGCACTTAATCCTCTGCTGGACCCCCAAACGGCTAACTAACATACTGTAGGTCTAGCATGGTAATACCTGTCTGATTACGTAGGCAAGCCATTATACATATAAGCAATAATGCCATTATGTTTGTACAAATGATAAAACTAAACTGTTATAGTGACAAAAGCACTACATTCTATAATACATAGGCAATCACAGATTGCAAATCTCCGAGGCCGAAGTAACAATGTCCTGCCCTCTCCTTCAATCAGTGTATGTTCCCAAACCATAGCCATTCGTCTGAAAATACCACTCCACATGGGAAATGCCTACGATCCTTCAGTAAATGTTTGTCTCAGTGGGGCCATTCAAAAAGTCGGTCACCGAGCGAACATTTAACACCTGCTCACCAAAGGTAAATCCCCAAGTGTTAGCTGGTTTAACAGTAACCAAAGATGCTGGCAAAGTTTTGTTACTGTCCTGGTACATTCGTTCACATGACTCACCTCGGGGCTTTCTGCTCTACGCTAATGAAAATACTACACACGTGGCTGGCATGGGTTTCACTCTGCTGTTGGACCTCATGTACTCTCCTTCTAGGAATCCTGTCTGATATGAACCACATCCAGATTTATCAATCCACTGTATGTTTCAGAGATGTTTTCTGCAAAGAGAATACTGTGAATTGATATGTGAAAAAATAAATATGTACAGACAGATAGTTGTCCATGTAACATTTTTCGCTGGGGGCAGACTGAGTGCATTGCACCTCACTGCTTGGTCACTGCCAAACAATATAAACGCTTTGCCTTTTCTGATATTGTCACTTAAAGTATAACTCTTAGGCTTTCAATCCTCATATTTACAGGTCAATATCCGCCAATACTGATTGGCAGCAATCTGATTGGCACGCCTGTATTTCTTTCCTGTCTCTGTTCATTCTATCTACCAGAAAAACTAACATGTCCTCTAGGATGTACTGTATACGTGCCTAAAAAAATGGATTGCATCATTCATTATCGCACAGGCATTTGGTTTGGCGTCACTGATGCGGTCACTCAAATTTTTCAGTGACTTAACAAAATAAATACTTCTTTTGGTTCAATTGGAAACATACATCTCCCCTGAGCCACTGTGGCCACTGAATACACACATCTATGTGAGAGTGAAGACATTTTTTGCCCACTCCTAAAACATTTCCCTTTTATGATCATTATATTCAGGCAAAACAAAAAAAAACAAAACAAGACGCTGCAGCACCACCTTTCTTCCATGTCTTCCTGCAAAGACCAAGATACATCCACACGAAAGCACACCAATGCACTCTTCCACTCGCTCAACTAAGAAGCTAAGTAGCTCACTCTTCCAATGTAAAAATGAAACCAGTCGACTATTCACGTCAAAGAAAAAGAAGGGCAAACGCCGTCCTCCCATCTAGCGTGAAGGAAGGCCTAATGCTGATGGAGTACGACAGAGACGGGAGGGATGTGTTGTTTGGCCAAAAGGAGGTGCAGTGGACATGGCACGTTGGGTCAGGGGGTTTTCTGAACCACACTGTTATAAGAACACGGGACAAAATTGTCAAAACTAAGAGTCTTTTTTTCTTCTTTTTCTTCTCTTTCTCCCCATGACAGCGTTCTTGTATTTCCTCTGCTCCACAGCTTCGTTCAGTCATTGTGGGGTTTCTCAACACCACCCTGAGGGAAGACAGAGAGGGAGGCCTGTGTTAAGAACAAATCAATCAATATCCGTCAACAAATAGCCCTCCGGTATATGCTTATTATGACTGTCCAGTTCAGACGCCTGGAGTTCAGATTAATTAAATAAGGTTCTGTTGTACCATTCATGAACTGATCATGACTATTTCATGTGGCAGAATTATGTTCACAAGCAAGAAACTCTTTTCTTTCGGTTCCCTTTTGGCACGCTTGCATCTGCTTTTCCAAATGCCAATTCAACATTTTGTACAATGAGGGAAGGAAGCGCACTAAAAATGTTTTGCCACCCCTTTTTTCTACCCAAGAGTTCCAAAACTACAGTAGACGACAACTTCATGAGGGCTAGGGAAACTATTCTTCTTACCCATTCTACTAGAAAATTAGACCCTAATAATATCAAATACTGGATAGAGCAGAACTTGTTTTGCTTCTGCGTGTTTGAGGCTGCCAAACAGTTTTTTTTCAACTGGCTAAAAGAAAAGAAAAAGCCACCAAAAAAATGTCCTCAGTTCACTGATCCTTCTAACAAATGTGAGTGAAAGAGAGGAAAACAGAGAACAAAGCAAGTGAGGACTTGTGCCAACATTCCTAGCCCCATCACAAACAAAAACAACAAGTAGCAAATGACCTTCTGGTCAGCCGAGTTGTGACTGGCTCTGTGTTTGGCCGCAACTGTGAAAAACAACGGCCCTTAATCTGCTTTCACGCTTTCACTGAGTCAAACTGAGGGAGTGACGGGACTCTTACTTTACAGACAGAATGAGGTGATGCTTCTGGGCAGAAGCCTAATGGAGACATCAAAGCTGACTTGATGGGATAATTATGAAGTAAGGGGGCCCTTCAAAGCATTTTACACAACTTTAAACCATTTGAAAATGTTATCCACTGTAATGGTCTATTAAAATGGAATTAAAGCATTTGTGGTGAAGAGGAGCGTTCTGAAGTGAAGTGTTCTTGTTCTGTTCTTCACCTTCTCAACACAGTGTTGACTAGACTTTTGAAGAGTGATACTGATATTTTTGGATTGCAGCTGCCGATAGCCAGTATTCGTAATCTTTAAATTTAGGCATTTTCATGCCAAAAAAAAGAAAAATCACAAGGATTCAGGGTTCCCCTGAGAAATGTATACTTGTCAGGGTGGGAAATCCTCTGAAACAGACTTTAGATCATGGGACACTAAAACTCTCCATTGAAACCCAGACTAGTGAAATTCTTCTAGTTGAGTTAGCAACTCCTTAGGGCAGGGTGAGGCAGGCGTCATTGTAGGGATTACAGACTGCCACTCCTGAAGCTGTTGAGTAAAATTATCCTCACTTCCATTGCATTGGCGGGGGGCGACAATGGTCAATATCTGATTTTTACACTACAAATGGTAACAGACTTTACCATGGCAAGCTGGCGTCCTATGTTTCCCACAGTAACACCTCCTGAGAAGAATATGCATGGCAGCCAGGAGCGCACGTACAAGAAGTCTGGAGACGTATACCTGAAAGAGAAAAAAAACACCATATTACACTGTCCCTCAACCAGATGACCTGGGTTCAAGCCCGGTATCGGCAAACATCTGCCCTGCTGCCCTTGAAGTCATTGAATCCCTCCGAGCTCCAGGAGCTATTCTGTAGCTGACTTCTGACCTCCCTGGAGGGAGCCAAGTGAAAAGAAAATTCCCCAAATAAGATCAATAAAGTATAACGTTATCATTATTAAATCACAATGTCTTTCCCAATATGAGTGAAAAGTCGAATGTCCGTATAAGACGAGTGTCAAGATAACTCAACATGGCAACATAAACCCATTGTCAAAGACAGATCTCTGAGTGGGGAGAACGTATAAATATTTCATATCAAAAAAATATAAGTATCTCCTTTCATCCTTTCCCCCCTGTATGTACCTTGTACAGTCAACATGAGCTGCAGCTGCCTTTTGAACCCGGCTCTTTGTTAGCTGAAGCAACAGTTCCTCTTCTCAGTTGTGTTTTTGATGAGGTGCCACTGAGGCAGGTAGGAGGGCTTATTTATTGGGCTCCCAGACACATGGGACTCCCAAACCACAACAGAAATATAATTAAAAATCTATTTTTTGTATTTTGTCTGTTGCATCTTCTTTTAAATGGGATCTGATGGATGGGAATACGTCCAGATAACTGTAACGTCTTCATTAACAGAGGGGGGACTCTTATTCTCAAAGTCAAAAGATGGACAGACCCTTCCACTTATAAGGCCTTGTCATATGGCATGAAGAGGAGGCATTCGAACTAAACGAAAATGCTGCACTGTAACAGAAATTGATGTTAATTAATGACTTACTGGTAGACTCCATTGTAGACCAGCAGCTGCGTGATCACTGTAGCTAGGAAGGCAGTGGTGATGCCCAGGCCAAAGCCACTCCTGGACCGGTCAAACGTCCACCACAGGCCCAAGGACAGGGCTGCCAGCGTTAGGGAGAGCTGGACATTATTGGCAAAGTCTAGTTTCTGTGTTATGGAGCGGTTAAGGACAGAATGACACCAACAGGGGTTTGATCTTATTCAAATATCGTGGTTCCTTCATTCCCCTCAAGCATAACCATCTAGTTTCAGAAAGGATACAACGCTAGCGTGGTTGATACCGACAAAGACTGCGATGCATCTCATGACACTGGCCCATTCTCTCTTGAACTTGTGCGGCTCTCCCAAGTGGCTGTCGATACAGGGATACAACAGGCCGACAACAGCTGCAAAAAGGACAAACACATCAATTTATACAACATTAGCTTAAATTCTGTAAAATATCACAGTTCAACTCTAGTCATAGAGTTACACTGTTGAATTTCCTGGTGAACATGAGTTTCCACATTTAGTTTCACATTTGACATGGGGCTATATATGCTTAAAACCTCCACAAAAGATAATCGTAATAATCCTATAGTACATTTTAGTAGGATACTACACAAATACCACAGCAAAACTTGAAGCCCATATAGGAATATTATAGGAGTAATATAATGATACTATTGGAGTTTGACCACACAAAGTACAATAAGGTCACCATAAACTGAGTATTTAGTATCACAGACACACAATAAGTCCTTAGCATTTTAGTATGTCGGGGTGAAAATGATTTCACACAAAAGCAATGCCAAACATAGGAACATCAAACATGAGCAGCTAGACGTATATTTTGTTTTGTGATCCTCTGCCTTGCAGCACACGAGGGGAGGAGCTGAGAAGCGGTTATTATTTATTTCATTCTCTCACTTCCTGGTTCCTGGCCTGAAAGTACCGCCTCCTCGGCTCACCCGTTACGAAATTAACCAATGACAGAGCTCACCCCTCCGCGTCCGGCTGTTGCAACCAATCAGACGGCGAGAAGCGCTACCAGCGAGTAGCTTTTGTGATGGGCTCGAGGACAAAACCACCAGGACCAGTATGGCCTGGCCTGGCCGCTTATATAATAGATAACCAAAACAAACCCGACTGTTTACCAAGCAGGCGATTCATTATCACCTGATCGTGAAGTTACTGACGGTGTGTTTGGCCCGGTGATATACTGGCAAAGAAAAAGATGGGTAAACTATAACCTCCATTTGGGGATCACCAGAAGGAACACAACCACCAATATAAACATAAATCACCTATATTTACAAAAAGCATCTATTCCCGTTTTTTTTCACTTAAAGACCCTATCCTCTTGTAATTTACACCAGTTTGACACTACTTGCTATGATGTATACTATAAATGTACCGTACAGATTCATAGCAGACTAAACAGATGGGTAAACTCTATTCCAAACAATTAAAAAGTGGGTTAACTGAGTTTCTTTGGCCTTTCTATGGCCTTGTTTTGAAATATAATAGACTATTGCACTTAAAACCCCTCCCCCTCTGCATTCCATTGCCCAAACTTAGTAGCCTGGTAAACTACAGATAACCTGGGTCAAATTGCATTCACCCGGAATGACTCATATGCAATATAATATAATGATAACACTTAATCAACGACGTGCACTCACCGGCCCCTGTGCCACAGCAAGGTGGGATCCACCAAGCGGATGAAAACAAAGTTGTCATCACCTCCTCGGGAAACAAAGTGACGTTTCTCTGTATCTGCAGCAAGTTGAGCACCAAAGCAAGGAAAGCTCCGACGGTGAAGAGGACAAGACCTCGTCGGATCAAGTTTGCTGCTCTGTCGCTGTGCAGAGAGCCATAGGCGTTGCTGAGCACCGATGTTATGATGGACATCATTTCTTCAGCTTTTGATGCCACCCAGTTTGCCACGGATGAATTCTTAGTTTCCACCCTTGATGCACAGGAGCAACTCCAGCAGTGGTCCTCTAGTCTTGGCATTTGGCACTTCTGTGCTGGTGGGGGTGGGGAGGGAAGGAGCATGTAACAAAAAAATAAGTTGTCATTACATCTGTGTACATTTAACAAGCAACATTAGAGAGACACAGTGTCGCGAGATGAAACACAGAAGCCAGGTTTAGCCTATGATGTGATCCGCAAAGTTCACAGTTATGAATTTTCCTCATCTTACTTCAAGTGTCTGAATAAAAACTATAATGATCGCATAGTCTAGCGGATAAAAGGCTATAGATCAATGATTACCTACCTTGATCTCCAGACGTCGTCAGTGTCTGGTCCAAACAGAAACCTCCACTCCTGGTCATTCGCGCCCTGTAAATGATTAAACCGGGATCTTTTTTCTTTTTTTGCTCTTACAACAAGGACTGTAATCACGTTGTTTGTTCACATCATCGTATAGTGAGAGAGGGGCTGAAAAAAAAAAGCTGCTACTCCATTCCAGAGCACAGAGCTCATACCAGAGACAAGAGCTTCCTCTGCAGAAAACAATCACAGCTGTGTCGGGTGAGAATCGTCAGCCAATCAGAGCACGGCGGCTGATATGACGTGACGCCACTCCACCGCCCCCTCGTCCGGGACAGTCACACAAGCCTGGAGACTGCAGTCTGGGGCCTGGGCCTGGAGCCTGGAGTCCGATGCAGACTATCTGCATGCGAGGTGGAGTGGGATAGGCCTGGCCCTTGGACACACACAAGTATAAACAAGGTATTAAATAGTAGCAAAACTCATGTAATCCTTATACAACAAAACTACTGTAATCATATAATACATTTTATAAGGATGCTGATAGGGATATTATATGCCCCTTTAGGGATATCATAGTGATACAATAGTAGATAAAATAACATAAAATATAATAAATATAAACTCACTGAGATCGACAGACACAAGATGAGGTCCCTGGGAAAGGGAAGGAAAGGTCCCTGTAAAGTATTTACGAGGGTAAAAGCAAAACTCAATCTTTTTTACACAGCCTAATTCATATCTCCTGGACAGGCACCTTTATATAGGCAGCTTTTTGGAAATGGGGTTAGTGGTACAACTTATATGATGTTGATACAGTGGTTGAACTGTAGGTCAGGTTAGAGGAGGTGTGGCTTGCAGGGAGGAGTGTGCCAGTCTGACGAGATAATGTAAATGGGAAGGTTCAATGCCCGGGTGATGTAGAGCGTTTCAAGGACCAACAACAACATGCAAACATGTTTTGCAAGAATCTCTGACCCAGTAAGCTATCTTCATTACAGTGTGATAACTCCCACTGCTTAGTACAGAACAGCCAAAGCGTATGTGCAGCAAATACACACTATGTTTGCTTTAGTGTTCTGCGTTCTTCTGCGACTCCACATGCACACATGCAAAAACAAATAACAAAATGAATCACACATCATAATTCACAGCGGCTGACTCACACATTCTGTAGCTGTCTGGGGTAGATGTTCTCATGAATAGCCACTGCTGTG
Organism: Monocentris japonica; assembly: GCA_900323365.1. Lineage (NCBI taxonomy): Eukaryota > Metazoa > Chordata > Actinopteri > Trachichthyiformes > Monocentridae > Monocentris > Monocentris japonica. Next base: position 7,065 of record OOFE01000030.1, on the reverse strand, counting down.
CAAAACACTATCACTAGATGAAATTGAGTTGTTTACCCAGGGAGATTAACAAAAATTTACAGTTGAATCAACTTGGCTGTCAAAAAGTTCCAAAATAAGATTGGATTTGCTTAATAACATCAGCTGCTGGCACTTTGTAGAAAGTAATGTTATGGGTGAATCATCTTTTTCATGCAAATTGGCTTGCAAAATTGAGTGATGCTTCATGACCTAGAGCAAATTTGGTAGACAAAACACAGAGCACATCAATCAGATAGCATTTCTTTTCAATTAAGTTTAATTAAAATCATTTTTTTTTTGAAGTAATTGTTTCGGCTGCTGATGTCTCAGGGTATTGTATTCATTGTTTGTTTGTTTTTTTGGCAGTTTAGGTAGTGCAGATATGCAGAGCAGAAATGAGTTCATCACCATATGAGGGTGTGATGTGGGGATTGGTTTCTGGTTGTCATCCAACGTTCAGCTTCAAAGCCTTAACAGCAACACAGACGCTGAATTTATCTCTTTGTTTTATGGCTGATTTGACGTGCCATGTGGAGGAAAACAATGCCCCAATTACTGCAGGGCTTATTAATAAACACACCCAATAACTATATTCATGAAAATAGCCATGAAAACCAGTGACTGTTATACTCGTTCATAGAGTGGTAACTAATCATTTGTAGGGCATTCATAGATTCCAAACATACAGTAGCTGTTCAACCAGAGCAGGTTCAGAGGGAGTTTTTGAAATGTTAGTATTATGTATGGATGTATAAGTCATCTTATAGATAATAACATTTCCAGACAGCACATTGAAATTGTCTGACTTTAAATTTGTTCCACTTTCAATGGCATAAGAATCACATTTCTAAAATAGCAGTGGTAACTGAATGGTGAAATAAAAATGTCATAGCAGTATTTCACTGGGGCCGTTTCACTTTTTTTGTACCAAATAAATCAAGCATGAAAGTATATTGAAGGTTGAAAAGTTAGTATTAGTCCCCTCATTTGATTTCTAAATGTTTGCAGTTGTGTTGGTTTATGCAGAAGGCTTGAACAAATACAGCATGTCTTACAGGATAAGAAGTATGTCAAAGTGGAGTGTTTCTTTTTCTTCCTCACCCATTTCTTACCTTTCTTAAAGGATGCTGAAGTTATGTTTGGATATAAAGGCATGGAGCGGCACTCATGACCTCTTTACAAACGTGCTGTTGTGGCCCCAAACCAACATTCAGATACATTCACTTTGCCGCGCTCCACAGAAAATGACATCGGTCAGACTTACTTTATCCTAATTTCCAGTGTGCCATGTGGTTAACATAGATAAATCAGCAGTGCCTCGCAGTTTCACAAAGGGGAAAGGAAGTCAAAAAGGGAGGGGTGGCTACAGGGAGCTCCCCAAGGCCCCAAAGTACTACACCCTCACAGTAACCCAGCAATGGTATTCTTCTCTGCCTCAGGACAAAATGAGTATGTTTAAGGCTGGGAAGGAGTGTGTGTTTGTTCCCCATATGAATTAGTTTCTCTCTATGTAATTCTAGGCAATCCTGGTGCCTGAGGATAAAAGCCTACAGCAGTGTGTATGTGAATGTGTATGCATGAGTTCAATTCTCTCTCTCTCTGTTTGAGTGTGAGTGTGTGTGTGTGTGCTCATAGGTGCATCAAGAAGGAATGAATTGTGGGGTACAGGTGACCTGAGATGACTTGTACACACATCATCACCCTCAAAATGAACAGAACCACAAACGTCAATATTATAACAAGGTTCTTTAACACTTGACTATTTCATTACACCATGTTAATGAGAGAGAGGGAAAAAGATAAATAGAGAAAAAGTGTGTGAGAGAGTGAGAGGGGAATTAGATTGCTTCTAATTGGAGGATGAAATCAAGAATTATATGTCAGCAAATCTGGACCATAATAACCATGAAAATGGCTTGACACAACAGCAAATAGCTCCTAGCAACCAGCAGTGCAGGCGCTGGGCGTCAAGGAGGTCTCAGCTTCATCACAAGATAAAGCAGGATGCTACGACACTTCAAATGAACACAAGATCAAGCGTGTCATAGATTATGCCGTTAGACTGGGAGGGATTGAATTATATCTAAAGGAAAAGCCTGCTGGAGCAGAGGGTAAATTGATCTATCAAGCTAGAGCTTGACAATTTTTTTCTCTATCCTGTGTGAAATTATGAAGGGAAACATCCTAATCCATCCTCAATTATACTTGATTGAGACTAAAGCAGTCTCAACTTCATTCTATGTTTATTCTCCCTAGCTCAGGCGTTACTAATCATTGCATTTCTTCTTCTTTCCATTGCATGATTGATGATACTGTACATTTAGACAACCCTTGAAATGGTGTAACCCATTCACAAAGATAATTTTTTTCTGGAACACGTAATCATGGCTACACCACACCGTGGGTAATTGCGGCATCCATTTCTTTGTATTACTAGAGTGCTAATCATTCCACAGCTTGCCCAGATTTTCCCCAGCCCTTTCCGCCACCTTTCCCCAGTTCCACCTCTTCAGTGCATTCTGGATACTCTGGATATACACAACCTTTTCACTGGCTCTCTATCAATGTGCCATGGAAGATGAAAGGGGATTGTGGGGTATAGAGGGTATCAACCAGCTGAACAAAGGGTGCCATAAAGGCCCTGACTCTACAGCCTGAGGGTGTGGTGCCAGGACACAATCTCCCAGCCTCTTTGTTCTTCAGCATCTGGCAGTCAGATGCTCCAAAAATGCCACATAGCAGCTCACCTTTTTCTGAGCCAAATCCTAGACCCATTCCTCTTCAGCACGGGTATCTCCTGCGCATAGCCAAAACAGAAAGAATAGGATGGATTGCAAGGAATAAGCCACCATCTCCATTTAGCTTATGGATACTGGCAAAATAATTGGAGAAAACATCTATTTTTCCTCTCCTGTATCATCTTGTTCACTGGCCATAGGAATTCCAGTATTTATTCAGGGAAGGAAAATAATTCCATACTAGAGATACATAGATGCATTTAGTGTAATTTGAGTATTGATGTTAATATAGCCTCCATCATGTGATACACTACCTACTGCTCTTATCAGCACTGGGTTTCCACTTGCTAAGCCTATTGTTGCCATTGACCTTTCAATAGCCATTTGACTTTAAAGGCAAACAGCTTAGTTTGTTATCTTTCTCACAGGACTTTGGATTAAGCCGATAAGTGTTCTATCTACACTTTTGGTTGTATTTTTAATTGCTTTCTGTTTTTTTGTACACTTTTGGAAACACTTGTGCTCTAACTCATCTATATATTGAAACAGTATGGGAATTTAAAATAGAATATATGTATCATGTCTCAACAAAAGCTATTTAAGTCCAGTACATTAGAAGTGCCCATGAACAGTACACAATCAACAAGGAATGAACATTATCCCCTGATGTCTGATGTCTGCTCAGGTGTCAATCCTGACCAATCACAGTGGCCCCCTCAGTGGGCAAGTTCAGTTGTGTGTGTGTGTGTGTGTGTGTGTGTGCGTGTGTGTGTGTATGGGTGCATATTTAAAAAATGGTAAGCCAAATGTGGTATACT
>OOFE01000019.1:6385-23680 GCA_900323365.1 Monocentris japonica | reverse complement strand
CCTTGTCTGCTCATAGTTTGCTCACTCAAGTCTGTGTGTGTTTATGTGTGTATGTGTGTGTGTGTGTGTGTGTGTGTGTGTGTGTGTATGCGTGTATGTGTGTGTGTGTGTGTGTGTGTGTGCACGAGCGTGTGTGTGTGTGTGTGTGTAGTTATGATGTCTGAGAGATTGAGTGATGACTTGAGGTTGACCTGACAAATTGTATGTGCTCAGTCATGTGTGTGCATGCATGTTTGTATGCAGGTTCTCCTTTGTGCCTGAGGAGTGCATGCATGTGTTCATGAGGAATGCGTGTGTGAGTGTGTGTGTGGATGTGTGTGTGTATGTGGGCGTGCGTGTAGCGCCTGGACAGAGAGGGGCCTTGAGAGGGCAGGTGTTTTCTCTATGGCCCAAGCAGCTTTTGGCCTGTCGGCCCATCATGCTGTGAGCAAACACGAACAGAACAAACTGTGGAGATTGAAGAATGTGGCGGTGATGTGAATTGGAGGGAAATGTCTAACCAGATTTCTGGAGACAAGATTTAACTTCAGTGTCCACACCATAACTCACATTGACTGTAAGCCTTAGCAACAGGACTTAGCCACTGACCCGCATTCAGCACTCTCAACATGCTAATCATAGGAGTGTTGATGTGGTGGGGGAATGATGGGACTGCAAGGCCGGTCTCTCTAACCGCTAGGTTGGCCCTCTAACCGCTAGGTTGGCCTAGCGGTTAGAGAGACCGGGTCGCTGGTTGGATCCCCAGCTGGTTGGATCCCCACTGTAGCTGTGACTGGTGCCACAGCTACAGTGCCCACCAACACTGCCGTGCCCACAGTGCCCTTGAGCAAGGCACTTAACCCCCAACTGCTCCAGGCGCGCTGTCCAGTAGCTGACGCCTGCGCTGTCCTCTGACCTGGAAAAGTACATGTGTGTGGGGTGATGTGTGTATATCTAGTCAGAGGTACGTGAAGAAACAATTTCACTGCATACGTGTGTTAGTGCCAAATAAAGTTGATTCATCAACCGTCTTTCTCTTTCTTCTTTCTTTCCATAGACAGGGCAGACTTGAGGCAAAATGACCCACATATAATATATATCGATGTAAGGTTGATCCCTGTCCGTGTTCAGGAGTGGATCTGTGGGTGGATTTGCGGTGGTCTCCCACACAACTGCTGATTTGGCTGGCTCCCAAACTCACAGTGATAACTGAAAGCAGACCCAGCCCCAAAGCCCAATCAACATGATGAATATCACCGCCTCCCAGCTCGCATTCTTCCAGCCCAGCACATGATTCTGTTTCCATGTTAACCTTACCTGACATTTCTGGATACGCTCTCCCCCTATTTTCTTAACCTCTGTTTACAAGTAAGAGATTGGGGTGATTTGCAGGCTGCTGACAGGCAGAAAGAATACAGTGATGCAGAGAGAAAAGTAGACAAGGGCAGAGGTAGAAAGTGCCATTGAGGGTGTTATCATTGAGCTATGTAAGTGTGCATGGGTTGTGATTTCAGTATGTATGTGTGTGTGTGTGTGAGAGAGAGAGTCGGCAGACGTATGAGTGTTTGTGTGTGTGTATCACCTCTCCTCATCTCATTGCCTTTCCTGTCCACACACAGCACTGACCCAGACAAAGGGTCACACCCATGGCTAATTAGATTAAGGCTATTGTCCATGGAGCCTTGAGGAGACAGTGTCTGGCTTTATTCAACCACTTCCACTGAGTCTGTCATCAACTCCTCGTTACTAATGGTTCCTTCTGCTTTTCTGCTTAATTGAAACCGTATTTTTAAGAAGTGTTTCCTCTACGGTAGTTTTAATGGAGAGTGGCATTTCAAAAAACATTAAAATATATATATATATATTGATATATTGTCTTCTCATGTATATGAAGATACAGATATACATGTCTACAAACACAATACAGTAATATAACAACTGTCAATCTTTTTTCTCCACTCATCTCAGGGTGTGGTCTCAAATACTATGGGAACTTCTCTCTGCCCAGATTCATTTTGGCCCCAGTACTTGTTAGAAATTCCCCTTTTCCCAGGCGTAATAGTTTTCGACAGTGTAGTGTTGTGTGTGTGTGTGTGTGTGTGAGAGAGTGTGTGAGTGGTATTTTCAGGCTGAAATGGGAGTGTAGGTGGTGTGAGTCATAAAGAATGTCTTCAGAGACATTTGCTGTAGCAGCACAGAGAACACATTATGTCCATGTATGACTGAAGTGGTTCTGGGTTGTATGACTGCAGGACATGGAGAGACAGTGTCAAGTGTCACACAGCCAGAGGAGATATGCAGTTCTGGACTGTTTGGTGGCATTTCCAATGGACAGAGTGTGTTCTGTGAGGTGGACTGGGTGCACTCTGTGCCTTTTCTGTCAAGAAGACTGTGGACAGTACTGCTGCTGGGCAGACGTGGTTGTGTGTGAACAAGAAAGAGCAAGCAAAGGAAATGTTATATGTGGAATGTGTTTGTCTGTGCACATGAACGGGCTAGATTTTATATGAGTCAGCTACTAATAGTCTTCCACGGAATTGCTTGACGCTTAAGCTTTACTCCTTCCCATGAACCCCATCTTTAATTTGCACAGTGCACACCAAAACCCCATGTGTCTTCTACAAGGAGACAACATATTGAATGAGGTGGCAGGGTAGCCTAGTGGTCAGAGAGACTGTCCATGTAGACAGGTGAGGCAAGGTGAGGATACTACCACATAGCTTAATGAGATGTAGGTAATGCTTGCTCAGACAGTCAAGTGCTGCAGGACAGGTAGTTAGGTTGCAGGACAGGTAGTTAGGTTGCAGGACAGGTAGATAGGTTGCAGGACTTGGTACAGCTCCAAATGATAGAAATGGATCTAAGGCAGTGAATTCATAGCTCTCTTTTATTGATTCCTGCATGGAGCCAGACCTCAAATGGCATCCTGCCACCTGCCTCAGGGTTTTTCATAATGCTAGGATTATGGTGTTATTGGTATTGAAATGGTGGAATAGGGGACATTTGCCAGGACCATGCAATAACCTGGGCAGTGCACTGGGTGGGAATGGACTTTTCCAGAAGGAAGACCACTGCCATCGTACCTCAACTTGCTGTGTCTGACTAGCCTCTGATGTTGCCGAACACAGATTTTTCCTGCTTCCTCTGTTACCAACCATATCCCTCAAGAGTTCTAATTAAAGTGAGTGTGGGATGCCTATTATTCCCAGCACTTCTGCACTTTTTTACTGTCATTGTGAAAGCAGTTTTGCAGGAATTTCTGCTGCTCCTCTCAGTTTTCTCCCTGTGGCATTGTTGCACATTTTCGACTGCTCTCTGTTGTCTTGAGAGGGTCATAGGTCAACAGCCTCCTGTCAGCCCATAGCTTCAACATGCTGCGAATGGGGTAGCAGTTTTCTTAAAATGTTGTCATGTTGTTTTGGGTAGAAATCTAATATTTTACCAGTACAACACCGTTACACAACAATTAACTAATGAAATGGCACTGCTGTTGCTGTGGTTCATCAGCTGCAGCGGTATGTCATCTCTTTGGATTGCTTGGAATAAAACAATTCCAAGAGGACTGGACGGTTTGTGCTGAAAAGTCGATTGAGTTAAATTGTTTTGAGGCCATTTGCCACGTGCTCTTCCTGATGGGCTGATAGAAACACAAGCATCCTGTATAATTAGACCCATGCTGCTTTACTCAGACTGTTCCAAACATCAGCACCTTATGACCTCTCTTCCTCCCTGTGTGTGCACATGAGAAAATGAGTGAGAGGGTGAGAGAAGGGGGAGACAGAGAAAGAAAGAAAGAAAGAAAGAAAGAAAGAAAGAAAGAAAGAAAGAAGAACTGCGATGGATGCTGATCTCTGATAAATTATTCACTGACATTTAGTTCTTTGTTCACATTCAGCAACAATTAGAGAAGATATGAAAAGCATCATAAATGACTGTGTGTGGGTGTTTATTGGTGCTGCTTGCATGTGTAGCCACGTGCATCAGCCTGAGGTTTCTGTTTGTTAGGAGCCAGCAACTCCTGTAATTATTTAATTTGCACGACTCTGTACCAAATAAAACGAAGCCCCGCAGTCTTAAATACCTTTACCTAATGTTTTCCACTGTTGGAGCCTGGCTGTAATTCACAGGTTAACCTATTTACAGGCCTGTTGCCATGCTAGGGGACCCAGCAGGCAAGCTCAAAGCTGCTTTGGGATAAATGGCTTCTGCTTTGCAAATAAATAATGCCATAAACTGTAACATTGTGTTTTTCTGCAAGCACTGTCTGGGCAACGGTAAACTCTAAACTAAGTGCTGAGTTGCCCCGGACAGGCTCTCTTTGGCAGCTGGTGGGAGACTGCTGCACACAGGCTCTGATCCTGGCTAACACTCACGGCAGCACTTTATCAACAAAACATCTCATAACATGACCAACCGACTGCAAACAAAGCAAAGGCTCCTTGTAATGAGATGTAGACCTACCACGGGGAAAATCTTAATATCTTCAGAGCGAACAGTTGTTGTGCTCATTACTAATAAGTGTAGTTTGATGTCTGAATATATGAATCACTGATGTGCTGTATTCACCTCCAGCCAAGTGTTCAGAATGAGATAAATGCGATGCGGACACTGCTGCTTGCTGGTGCAGGCACGGGCTGTGTGCAGGTGTCAGCTGTCAGGTGTGCTGCAGGAGGATTATGGGCTGGGCTGTGTACCACCTCTATCCTATAATAACAGCCACAGAAGGCAGGCCACCTGCAGACACTTCTCAGAGGAGTTGTCTCGAGAAGCAGGAAGCTTGCCCACTTTAAGACCCGTTTCCAGCCCCGCTAAACCCCGCTCTTCAGCTCAATAACAACCAGCACTTAGCTGAGCCAGACAACAAAGTCCTGTCACACCGGCAGAATTGAACTGTAAGGCTGACATGACTACAAGTGTGCTGCTGCCATATGCCACAGGATCCAAACTGTCATAATGCTCTTCTTCATCCACACAAACTGGGATAAACAGAAAGTAGGACATCTGGCTTATTTAAGTGAGATGTCTTGTTTAAAGATAAAGCACTAGCTACAGTGTATGAGCATGATATTTAAAAAAAAAAAACACACCGTATCTGTTCTATAACTGTGTGCAGACTGTTCATTTTTCTCTTTCTTCCCACTCCCAGTTGATCCCATTGATGTGCTGCGGGTGCTGGAGCTGTCAGAGGACATGGAGGGGGTGTCCATGGAGGCTGGCCTCTGTACCAGCAGGAAGGGCATGGAGGAAACAGACCTGGCCTACAGGATAGACAAAAAGATCCAACTCAGTGCACCCACCAAACAGATCTTCCCCGGTAATGGACACTTTTCTTCTACAACATATATAGACTGCAGTGTACAGTCATGAAATATTTGGATAAGTGTCAAAATGCACCCCAATGTGGCTTTTTTGTGATGGATTTGTTTGTCGTTGAGACTTTGTGAGATCACTGCTTTCACTGCTCGCTGCTTTCAGGGGCTATACTTCCAATCATTATTATCTTTATTAAGTCTGGGATTGTCAGTGGGTGGTGTCTGCATGTTATAAGAAGGTCTGCTCCCTGCTGTGCTCTCTCAAGTATGACGAAATAATATCTCCTCTCCAGATTCCCCATTCCCTGAGGACTTCTCCCTGATGGCCACGGTGCGAGCTAAGAAGGGCACTCAGTTCTTCCTGCTTTCAGTGTATGATGAGCAGGGGGTGCAGCAGCTGGGGCTGGAGGTGGGCCTCTCGCCTGTCTTCCTGTATGAGGACCACCAGGGACAGCCCACACCACAACTGTACCCCATCTTCAAGAAGATCAACCTGGCTGACGGAAAGTGGGTAGCCCTCATGGCCTTCAGCCTCTCCATTTGAACTGATATTACTTATTTACTTCTAAGCAGTCGGTTGTTTGTGTCAAATGGATGAAATTAACCAGCACTGTGTAATGTATACCAACTTTCCCTAATCCTGATCATAGGCCCACGTGATTCTGACTCATACAGCTCACTCCGCATGCTTGACCTTGAGTGACCTTGAAGCAGTGGTTTGACTTGATCAAAGGACTTGAAGGACTACTGACTTTTGGGGAAATTGGCTCGTTGGTCAACTTAGAATAGAAGTACCACCAAAACCATCTCTTGTTTCTCTGGTAGATGACTGCTATGCACATGCTAACGCATTAGCATTCAGTATGTCAAGTGTCCGTAGGCGACCAGCATTATGTAAGAAGATTGACCTTTTAGTAATCCAGTTTTCCAATTTAGTAATGTTTTTCTTTCTTTCTGCCAATTCTCTCATCACATAAAGGGTAAGCTGCCCAATGGGCCAATTTCCCAAAAAGTTGGAGCAACCCTTTAGGGAAATCCATCCATCGCAGTCTGGTGCTCAAAGGCACTGCTTGTTGGCTTGACTCACACGAGGCATGAATTATCTATGTCTCATCGCCTTGCAATGCTGATTTTGTTGGGCACAGTTTTATCTTCAGACAGAAAACATGCAAACATCCCCGCAATGTTGAACTGTCCATTCATTCTTTGGCTGACCGTCTCTCTCTTTGTTCTTTCAGATGGCACAGGGTAGCCTACAGTGTGCAGGGCAAGTCTGTGACCCTCTACTTGGACTGTGAGAAGGTAGAGACCCTGGATCTGCTGAGAGGGGACGACGCCGTAATCAGCACAGAGGGCGTCACTGTGTTTGGGACACGGCTGCTGGACGCAGAAGTATTTGAGGTAGGACAAACATAAAGCAGGTGGATAATCTAATGATATCCATGTGTTTTACGCTATTGGATGTTCCTTGTTTGCAGTAAAAAAAAGTGAAACTTGTACTATTTGCTGTTTTGGCAAAGTTGTATTTAGAAAAAAATGTTGCTTCTAAAACGGGACAATCAGAACATAGTTGGGTTGTTACATACCACCAGTCAACCAATCATCTTTATTTTGGAGCAGGGGGTGGGGGGGTGGAACTTCTAGTACTGCCAGCCAATCAAAGCAATGACTCTTTTCTGCCGTTAGAAACACCAAAACACCAGGGATGAAGGATGCTGATGTTGTTGAAGCTTGGTATATATTCATGAATGAGGCAAACGTTTTACAAAAGCTTTGAGTATTTTAGTTCTTTAGTTCTTCACACACATAGGAGTGCTAATAGTGGAATAACTGTATTGTGGCTTAGGATTGGAGTTGATGGGAAGCATGTGCTTCCCATGGATGTCTCTTTTGAAGAGGTGGTGATTAAGAGAGTCAGTGTTATTATGTGCACTTTGTGTTTTTTTAAGTATGTGTATGAAACCAGAGGAGACTTACTCCTAGAGCAATATGTAATGTAAATGAGCTGAATCCTGTGACAAGGAGCTGGAGGGGAGGTCCTGATAACCTTGTTTTTCATTTGGACGACTTTCCTTCTTTATCAATTTATTCCTCAGACTAACACAACATGTCTCCACATTCAACTGAATTCAGTCCACTTTCTCCACAGTGCTGTTGATTCTGGCATTTCTAGAGCAGATTGAGTTAGTTGGTGAGGCTTAGCAAGCAACAGTGTCTGGATCAGAGGAGTGAAGGGGTGGCAGGGGTCTTCTGTCAATCCAAAGCTGCTGGAGGACTAACAAAGCAGTGTGGGGGAGAGGAAGGGTAGCAGAGGAGTGGGGAGGAGGGGGAGCTGCTGTCCAGACTTGCCCCGGTCTTATCGTTTCCATTGCCATACCTAGAAATCACATGTTACTGTTTGGATTTGTAGATCTGTTGGTTATAGAGGTGTTGACGTGCATTTGAATGGCCACTTGTTGTGTTTGGATGTTATGGAGTGTGCTTGAATGTGATTTAGCATCAGTGAAAGTGTGTAGTTTGGTCATGTCTGGTGTTGGGCAGGGCAGGAATTCCTTCTGCTGCCTTTCCTAGTGTCGTTCCCTGTGACAACACATGTTAGGGCTTTTCCATATTATCCCTGAGTAGGGGAGGACAGGCAACACAGACACAATTACTCTTTAAGTCAGCTTTATCTAATTGTGTGTGTACCTGGAGGTGGTCATTTTGAACCTTTGATGTTGAAGTGGTCTGTATGCAGGGAAAGAAAGAGCAAGGAAATTAAAACTAAACTTTGGGAGTAGTTTCAATAGGACAGTAACCTTTATTGTCATAAGTCCTTCTCTGTGCTCCCCATGACAATATGCAGCCCCTGCTCCATTGTCATTCCCAATGAGGCTCCACTCTAAATCACACGCCCACAAGCATGAAATAGAGATCAGCTTAAGCCCTTTCTTCTGCCGTATCCTCAGGCTCTGTGTCTGCTCTGCATTGGAGCAAGAGAGAAAAGAAAGGGCAGACAGAGGTATAAGGTAGAGGCGAGTTCAGAGAATAGACATCTTTCCATCTCTGACCCCCTAAGGGTCCCATCTAAACTTTGTGCCCCCCCCCCCAAGCTGAACAGTTTAAACTTTGAAAAAGTACAGAGGGAGGGTTTTTATCAGTCCTTTTTGGCTTAATGGACACACACCTCTGCCTTCTCTGCTTTCACCCAGAGAAAACCAGATGTCCTTGGTGCTGACAGGTGGACACCCACTGCCTTTGGGTTTGCTCATATAGTCAATAACTGCCTCCTTAACCACATCCACACAATAACCTCCCCTCCGCCCATGTCCTAACTTTACCTCAATTGCACCTCCCATGCCATAAGTCATTCTCCACTCCCCTCCCACTCATCCCTCTGAGATTGTGACAGGCAATCCAGTATTTATTTCTTTAAATACTTCACTGTGTCCCACTCCAATTAAGCAAATGTGTCTCCTCATGGGCCCTATAAACTTCCCACTTTCGAAGTTTCCTCACCACATTCACTCTTTGCCCTTACTCCACAAGAACAACATTCCTAGCCACTATTTATCATCCTAGGGATTGAGAAGTGGTGATGATATTTGTGGTGATTCCCTTCAGACTGTCACTGTTTATAAGATCCAGTCTACCTCCTCAGTAAAAATGTCTGTCTTAACAAGTCATTTAGTATTGAGTCTTGAAATCTTGTTTTCCTTCAAACAAGTGAAAGGAAAAGAGGATCACTCCGCTAGTATCAAGATCATGTCACTTGATTCAAGAAAACACATTGCTTTGCATCGGAAACAAATGAAATGATCTCACCCCCCTGGCAGATTCTTTCATTTGTTTGCTAGACTCTAGATTCAATGACTTGTTAAGATGTAGCTTTTTGCAGTGCATGCATGTATGTATGTGAATATTTGAGTCAGTGGTGTATAAGGAGGAGAGGTCAAGCTGTGGAGTGGTCCATTCTCAGGCCTGGCCTCTGTTCCCAGGCCCTGGTTCTGTGGGAGGAGGCCAGTGTTCCGGCCCAGTTCTCCCAGCGTGGGAGCTCAGCGTGGGAGCCTGGGGACTGTGGTCAGCCCCTGATGTCTCTATTGCTTCCAGATTGCCTACAAATGACTACAGTCCTTTAGTGTTCAAACCCAACGCTGTGCTTGCATTTGCACTAAAGCAAACACCAAACTCTCCACAAGTCTTGTTGCCCTATTTATGTGACTCCAACACACTGACTGCCTAGATATGATCCAGCCCAGTGTTTATTTGTGAGGAAACCCAGACCCTTTCTGTCTGGATTAGTATTGGAGAAACAGAAATGTTGTTGGCTCGCCGATAGAGGCATGTTTAAACCCCGACTTGTCAAGCGTGTCATTAAAGGGCAGCTTTATTTCAATCCTCAGATTCAGATCTAGTCAAGGGAACCCACAGATTAACACAAAGATTGGAGAAGCAAATTGGTCAAGGTCTGTCATATTCATGCTTTGCCTTAGTAATGTCTGATTGTGGTCAGATGTTTTTGGTTAGTCATGAGCATCTGTTGCACTTTAGTCAAGTAAGGAGCAACAAAGTGCTGTTTCAGTACAGCGAGCAGCCTTCATTGTTTGTTGCAAACCTCTGGACTCTCCTTCACCCACAGGAACTCAAGACATGTGGTGACTCACACCAGAGCCAGTTGTTTTTTACAGGGTGAGATCTCATTAGGGGAGGGGAAGTGAATGGACAGTGCCTTAGATAAGGTCTACCTAGTTGGCTAATTAGGATGTGATTGGGCGCCACACACTTTACTGCAGGGCACCATCAGACAGCGGGGCAAAGAGAAGAGGTCACTGTCTGAAACGCTAGGCCCTTTTTATGGCTTTCAGTCAAACTTTGCCGGCAGAGCCACGTGTGATGTAATGCAGGATGTTTGTATGTCATCGGCACTTTGTGGATTCAGCTGAGGTGGCGTCCTTTCCAGTGCCACGGACACGTTCTCTTCAGATGTCCTAAATGGAGAAGGACGTGGCAAACATGACTCCATGTTTTGGTCACCACATTACTTGCTGTGTTTCTAGAAGTTGGCCTAGCATTGGCTATTGACCAAAACTTGAAGAAACAAAAAGGGTAAGAGTCAGAGGGATAACAACTCCTTCCATGGTTGGTGTTTAATGCCTGGGTTCATATTTCTTGTGTACAGTCATGGAGACTCAGGGTTTGTATTTGCTCATGAATTGCTGATGAGGCGTGATTTCAGCTGTACTAGGAGATGTATGAGCTGATGGTGGGCGCAAGAGAAGAGACGTGTGTTGATTTATTTCACCTCTGGCCGCTGAGCCTAATTAAAGAGATTACAATGGGACTATAATTACTACTACATCAAGTGGCTAATCTGACTCAATTTATCACAAATGGCTGCCCAGCTGTCCCTGGATAACATTTTACCCTGCAATCTGTTCGCAGTGGCCTGTCAGTTTCATAGATTCATGTCGCTGATTTAATCTCAACCTTGTCAAACGCCCCGCCATGGGGCTGCTTGCATCTTGTTTACATTGCATTACGAGTGATAGTCATGGCCTGCGTCTCAGAACGGCACAAAGTATTGTGTTATAATATGAGAGTTAGGTACACTAAAGAGAAGAGTTGTGTTGAGTGTGAGGCCACTAAAGCCAACAGAGGCTTTGGACTCAGTCCTGCAGGCACCAGGAGTTCTGTCTCCGTGTGTGTTTATGTATACACACTGGCTAGGCCTCTGGGGCAGCATGGGAAGTGAAAGGTCCTGACAGGGGGGTGAGACAGAGCTATTTGACTGCATCTTGCCAGCTTCCTGTTGGAGCACAGAGGGGACAGAGAAGTGACAGGTAGGAGCAGCAGCAGCTTGGCTATGGTTTTTTGCTGTTTCACTTTTTATCTGGGTTTGAAGTCAACTTTGGGTTTTTCACTAATGTTTGTGGTGTTTTATCATACTACTGAACTGTTACAATGAGATGATTCTGCTTCTCCTGTACGTGTGGCTGTATAACATGACACTTGTCTTGTCTGTCTACCTATCTGTCTGCCTGCTGGTGTATTCCAGGGAGATATTCAGCAACTACTGATTCTGGAGGACCCCCAGGCTGCTGCCGACTACTGTGTGAACTACATACCAGACTGTGACTCTCCTCTGCCCTACAACAGCCACGCCCTGGACCACCAGGAGGTCAGTGCTGCCACCAGCAGGGGGTGACACTCACTGGCACACACACACACACACACATTTCAATACTGACATGATAGTTGACAAGACAAAGCACAGCTTCAATTAAACTACAGTGAAATGCAGAAATGCAGAGACATGGCCTGAATTCACATTTTTGCATTGCATTCAGATGTTCTGGCATAATCATTTATTGTAGAAAGCAGAGACCAGATTTGCCTTGCTCAATGCCTGGGAAGCGTTAGAGCTGAGCTTTACAGGGACATGATTGTGGGATCTTATTAGATATGCTCCAGTGTTCATGTTAAGACACTGTCAGGTCCTTGTCAGCCTTGGCTGCTAAACAGGACTTGCAGAAGCCCTTGTTTCGCAGCCAACCAATAAAAGGCAGTTTGCCACATATCAATAGAATTGTGTGTCCCAGAGCCTTATCCAACCCTTTGATCACATGATTTACAGGCAGCCAATCCTTTCAGCCAAGAAGAGGTCTGAACATAGTGCTAATGCATCTAGTGTTTGGGAAAGGAGACTTGAGAGGCAGAGACAGGATAAGCCACCATTCAAAGTGTCTCCTCTGAAATGTGGCCAGCAGTGGAGCATCGTTAGGTCAGGTGTTCCTTTGGCTATATTCCTATATTCCTATATACACATATATATATATACACACACTCACACACCCACACAGCCAGAGGCCTATAAATCTAACAGAATATCATAGCCCTCCTTGGGCTTGCATAAGCAATGGAATCAATCATGGATATTCATTACTGTGTATTTCTTTGGTTGTGTGAGAGAGAGAGAGAGAGAGAGAGAGAGAGAGAGAACGATAGATGCAGAGAGATGTGTGTGTGTGTATGTGTATGTGTATGTGAGAGAGCGAGACAATGATAATAACTCTTGCAGCCCATACTGCCATCTGAGTCTCAAGGAACACCCAACGGAACACTCGTATGTCTTGTGTGTGCATTGCACTTAGATGTGCGTGTGAGTATACGTGTGTGTACATGGGTGTCTGCACGCAAGTGTGAGTATCCACTCCCTGATGACACTCCAGGGATGGCCCCTAGTGGAAATGTGAGGCCATTTAGATACTCAGCCAGTTGGCCTTCATAGAACTACAGCTGAGCAATGAGCTTCATATCCAGACCCTGTCAGCATCTGTCACCCCACTGACCTACTTCCCATTAGTCGCTCTCACACACTGACCTTGTTTACAAATGGATCTAAACCATGTCATTGATGTCTTTCACAGACAGGGCCTTCAGCAGCATTCTCAGACTGAGGCCATTCATGTCATTGTCAACCAGCACAGTGGACAACACTCTGAAGGTTGACCCGACACATATTTGCTCACTAGACTGAGTACACTGAGAATTAGCACCTCTGTAGGATCAGAAGCACAGTAACCCCTGGCCTCACAAACCAACAAACCACAAACTTCTCATTTTATGTTTGCTGTAGGTTTTTAGCAGCTCAGTGGGAACCACAATAAGTGTCTGACCCTATAAGGGTGATGCAGTGCTTTCCTTTCCACTTCTTGGCTATTTCCCAAACTGTATTTTTATTCACAACATTTTTGTTTTTCTTCTCCATCTCTACCCTCACCTTGCATTCCCTTTTTCATAAAAGCATTCCCAACCTCAGTCTGATGCCTTGATGCAAAGTGACCAGCCAGAAGAAGCAAAGAAGCGCTCCAAAAAAGACAGGAAAGGCAAAAAGAACAAAAAGAAGAGGGACAAGGGCTCCAAAGGCAAAGGCAAAGGCAAAGGCAAAGGCAAGAAGGGGTCAAGGAAGAAAAAACACCAAGAGGAGGGTCTTGAGGATGGCTTCCTCAAAGTGTCCACAACGCTGCCTGAGTATCTATTGCAGGAACCCTTCCAACCCACAGAGTTGCCTGAAATTGAAAACACCCCAGAAACTGTCATTTCCACCAAAGCCTTCGACACGACCCTCATTGAGATGCCCACACATGAACCCGACTTCACAGCTGAGGCCCCCAGTGTGGTGCCCAATGCACTGCCTGAATCCAAGGTTACTGAGGAGGTAGACCAGTTCCCCTGTAGATGCCATCCCTCCTCCCTCCTCCCCCCTCACCTCCACTCCTAACGGAACACTCCCTAACTACCTCCTAACCATAGAGAGCACCCCTTCCCTCTGCAGCTGCTTACCACCACCACTAACCAGCACCGCCCTAATCATCACCTCCACCATGACCCTGCTGCAAAATATGGAGAATGCAAAATATAACTTATGCCGTACACATCTAGCCCTAGTTGTGTGTGTCTTTTCTAGAACCTGCAGTAGGACATGCATGCCACACATCTGAAAGTGTGGTATGTATGGTATGCGCATGCTTTCTAGTGTACGGAAATGCTGCAGTTCATTCAAGGTGGTTATCATGCTCGGATATCATCTTGAAGATCTGAAACATTAAGGTTTCTAAATCATACTGCACATGTTGTTATGAATATGCCACTATTATACATCAAGTTTTCACTATCCAACAGCAACAAACAAGGATTGTTTCTGTATTTCCCCTTCAAGCATATCGTTCTGTTGCTGTAGCTGTTGCCGTCTCTGCCATGCTGCCATATGGCTTTGATGTATTCCATCAGCTAATTACACTCCAGCATTATGATTAACTGCAAGCCTGACAACCTGTATCATGTATAACCAACACGTTCCCATAACATCCACCTGTGTTGCTAACATTCATATCAGTCCGTGCGACGTGAGCCTTCACCCGGAAGCACTGTGCGCTAATGGGAGGTGCTCAGTGTCTCCTGGTTGACTTTTGACATGACTGATGTGAGCCTGTGTGTTGGTGTGCAGGAGGACAAACCAGCAAAGAAGCCAGTGGTGGAGGAGTATGGCGATGACATCTACAGTGACCTCTATGACGATCTTTCAGTTTCCACGGTAACAGTGGGCCCCAATGTTACTGAATACGAGGTGGGTTAAATGCAGGCAGACTTTGAGGTGTTTTTCTTATTCAGCACAGCTGATGCTGATAAAGGTTTACACACATCAACAGATTCTTGAATATGAGGACTTCAAGAATGAGACCAAGTCAGAGTATGAAGAGTATGAGATATATGAGGATGACTATGGCTTTGCTGAGCGGGAAGGAGCGGAGACATGGGATGGAGAGGTAAACCACTTAGCCCTATGATCTCAAAGTGAACTCATACATCAAGCGAGCTGTGTTTTCAGTTGATGGTATAAGTGACTGCTACCAATCCCAATCTATTCATCCGTCTTTCTTCCTCAGGCTATCCTCAGAGCAGAAAAAGGCGAGAAGGGAGAGCCGGCTATTGTGGAACCGGTGAGCTGTTCAAGTCAAGTCAAGTTTATTTGTATAGCCCTTAATCAAAATGACAGTCTTAAAGTCAAGTCAAGTCAAGTTTGTTTATATAGCCCTTTATCACAAGCAAGCCTCAAAAGACTTTACAGGCCGAACTAGGTCAGGCTGATAGACAATCAGATTTATGACAGAATAGGTAAACAATTATCAATCAAATTATGACAAATAAGATGTTTACAGAATATGATCAGATCAGAAGAAAACAGTAACAGGTTGAGGAGGACTGAAAGGATTTAACAGAGAGGAGGACATAGCAAGCCTACGTAACCTAAGGTAGCCTAACCTGGCCGGCCCCACCAGCCTTTAGGGTTTCGTCAAAGGGCTTCACAATGCCCACATTATGAAACAACAAATGAAAATGATTCACCCCAACTGTCAGCCCTCAGAGAACAAGGAAAAACTACGTAAACCTCAATTAGAAAAGAAAATGGAAGAAACCTTGAGTAGGGCTACACAGAAAGGGATTCCCCTTCCAGGATGGTCAGGCGTGCAGTTGGCAAGCAAAGATAGGATTTAAACAAAATACACAGGATAAACACACATCCGGATCTGAAGCGGGGCATCAATGCCAACTCGGACACTGTTGTCATTAGCGTCATCAAGGTCATCATAACAACGAAATGTGGTGCTGTTAGTGGCATGTATTGAGTATTAGCTGAACATGAGAATGAGTCAATGCTGTGCTAGTGTATATCTAATTATATCTGTGCTTATTTCCAGGGAACATTAGTGGAAGGACCCCCAGGCCTACCAGGACCAGAGGTAAGCCTACCTCCAATGCAGCAGTGTTATATTAATGTTATATCGCAGTGCTGATTGTGTGCGTTAACCTCCACAGGGTCTTCCTGGCCCACCTGGCCCAACCGGCCCTCCTGGACCCAGGGGAGACCCCGGTGACTTGGTGAGTGTCCTCCCCTGTGGCTTAGGAACTGTACACATTATATGACTGTCCAACCTGAAGAGCAGAGCTGTGGGTTTGGTCGTGACCTCAAATTGAGACGTGTCCATGAAAACACAGTGACCTGGCTCACTGAACTGCACCTGCTGGGCTTCAGGGACGGATGATGACTCACACATGTTTGACCTAATTTTATTATTTTGCGTGTGTGTGAGTGTGCGCATGCCATTTCATCATCAGTAGAGTATCTCGATCCCATGCGTGCACACACACACACACACACACACACCCTCTGACAGAATGCTCAGTCATTTTCCATGTTGTTGATGGTTTTTATGTTGTTCTGCAAAGATGTTAGTGGTGGTTTATTACTTTGTAGTGCTCCATTGCTTTCAAATGCATTCGATCACTATACAAATGCAATAGCCATTTACAGCTGAAGTTCAGCCCACACAGCAAACAGGGTCTTGTATTTTCTTTTCTAAGAAGACATATACAGTAGGGCCCGGCCAACACAGGATTTTTGGATCTGAGAGTGATATTAATAAGTGAGAAGGAACATTAATGAATGCAACATATCTACCAATTTCTGTTTGAAATCTATCCATCAAAAATAAATTTAGAGAAGGATTACACTGTATTTATTTGACCACTAAAATTGATTGTGTCTTGCCATTACCATCATAGCCCCAGTGCATACATTTTGTTTCTTTCAACAATTTGGTGTAAATGTAAAGTTAATTGTAAGTTATGATGTGAAAATTCATGCTTTTAATATATACTGATACCTCCATACAGTATCAATGAAAGGCACCAATATGGCATGTGTGTTAGATTCAGAGATAGGCTCTCTGAGGGAGTTCCCCCTTTGGCCATGCTACTGCATGAGACTGTTAAACAGACGTACGTTTGTTTAACCAGTGATTGACACATAGCAACTAGCTCATGTCTTTAATGCTTTATGTAATGCTTATGGCCACATTACTATATACATTTAATGGGCCAGGTAGAAAATCATAAGCAAGCTGCATGCACTGCAAAAAAATGTCCATCTTAACAACTCATTCAGTCTCATATTCAGTCTTAAAGATAGAGTCTTTGTAAAACACATGAAATGGGGAGCGAAAACACTTCAGTGCATCGTTTCCAATTCCTTTTCACTTCACATTGATTGACACAATGTAGACTAAGGCAGATTACGGCGCTAGTAACATGACAATGTAGCACATGTAACACTTGATTTGGGAAAACCCGTGAAGCAAGTTGATGTGTATTGAGGACAAGAGAAATGATCTCACCCACTGGCAGATTTTTTTTCACTTATTCAAATCAGAATTTAAGACTCAATACTCGATCAAATAGCTTGCTAAGATGGATATTTTTTGCAGTGCATAAGTAGAATATAAGGTGGAGTGTGAGTGACATGCCCTGTGGAAATGGAGTAAAGGTTGTTTTTACAGCGATTGGATTGCAGGGATGTTTTTCTCTCTGTTTAGACACACACACACACACACACACACACACACACAGCATATGTAGCCTATGCTTACCCCCTCCTCTCTTTTTTCTCAGGGTCCCCCAGGACGTC
>OOFE01000005.1:3631-14811 GCA_900323365.1 Monocentris japonica | reverse complement strand
AAGTTGTTATCTTACACCGCTGTTAAGTGGATACTTGGGAATAATGGTCACACCCAATTTTGAATGTGTTCAGATGTTAAAAATGGCCGTGTTAACTCGGCAATATTTGTTGTCATAACACTCTAATGTGTTAAGACGTTCTAATTTTCCGTAGAAATGTAACGTGATAACATGCACAACAAACTAGACGTTTTGGACCAAATGGCTTTCCATACAGAAGGATTGAACGTTACACGGAAACCTCTCTGTGGAAGCGCAGAGGAAGCGAATGACATGTCATGTCATATGCACGTGTCATATCAGCTGGTGCTACTTGCGACTGCAGAAGTAAATAAAATAACGTGAAAAATGAAGGATGGACGAGAACAGTAATTTCGAGCCAGACTTTGTAGGAGACGTACTTACAACATACTACAAAATAATATTGCCGGGGCATCCTGGTGGCTCAGTAGTCTGAGGTGCATACTACATAATCGGGTTTGAATCTGGCCCGGGACCTAGGCATATGTTGCATGTCATCCCTCCTCTCACCAAATCTTTCCTGTCTCTCTCTACTGTTGACTATTGGTATTTTGGTGACTTGCTATGAAAAAGCGCACGGCGCATAGCGCAGGCAGGTTCTATGCTAGTTTTGTGGCTTTACCAAGCAATGCGTACATGAACAGATCCTATTCAAAACCTTACCAACTGTCTTTTCTATCACCAAATTGTGGAGCGTCGTGGTAGAGTGTGCACTGCTTTTAAAGGGAAGGAAAAGAGGTGATTTGATTGGTCACAGGTTCACCACACCAACTGATAACGTATCAACCCCCGTTTCCAACTGCGCCACAGGTGCACCATGTGCCTTAGGCCACAAAATTACCAAAAATCAGTCAACACACCCTGTGCACTCACTTTGTGTACCATTGATTCATGAAAATAGAGCCCAATTTATTGTGAGTGAAATTTCCTAAAATGGATTTTGTAAAGAGCTATCGCATGGACAGTACTGAAAACACTGACTTAGCATTGAGTACCTAAATCTGGTTGACTGAAATAAGTAACAAACAAAGCGTTAGCAGACATTGCAATGACACTTTCACCAATTACTTTATTTTTTGTGCACTCAAATGAATGACCATCTATATTGAGAGTAAATGGAGCCTGATCATATACAGTATATTTACTGCTATAACTGCTGGCTGTTTCATCTCTGTATTGTCGGTGCCATTTGCAAACACAGGAAACTGAAATGGATGTTCCCAGTGTCACCTCACTTGAATATTACTGTGCCCTCTCTATGTACAGTTTAATGAGTACATTCGATTTTTTTCTAATTGTTTCAATGTGTGTGCACTGTGCTCCGTCCATACGCTGGTCCGATGTTTAAACTGCACTATTATTGCTCTTCCTCAAAATCCCATGTAGAGCTGGAAAGTACCGCCACTTTTTTTCAGTAGCCCTGGTTCTGCAAGTAAATGTCCCATTCATTTTCCCCATAGGCAGCTAAGAGAGGAATCATGAGGTCATAAAAATGTAATTTAAATTAAATTAAAGATTTAAAGATTTAAAGAAGTTTAAAGATTTAAAGTTTTTTAAGAGGGAATTAACTACACATCCCATACAGCATTGCGAGTGATGTCATTGATTCCTTTTCCCTCATTTTCAACAGTGACTTTACTTCACTCTGTTCTGGCTACCAACCATGCACAACCCCACTTTGGAGTGTGTGACATTTCTATGGTAACAGCAACCTCTCTAATTGGTGGGAACTTGCTAAAGCTTGCGGGTAGTGTAGTGTTTCACAAGGAACTCAGGAAAAAAAACACAATTTCTCAACTGCAAAGTTGAAATCAGATTGACTGATGGCTTCTATGGGAACATGAGTAGTCGTTTCACTATCTGACTGCTCATTGTAAGTCTACCTTACGCTGAAAAAGTCCCTATGGAGGAAAATGAGTGGTAAATTTCCTTCCAGAATCCAATGTTTCAGCTCTATACGGTACCTTTTCCACATTATCTTACTTTTTGCCCGACCTGGGGTGGCCCTGAAAACATTTAAACTCTCTGTGTAGACAAGAGTTGGGGAAGATACTTATTGGACCATTTTGGTCCAAAGCACATGGGATATAGGGGTCAGTGTTAGCTTATATAAGGGTCACCCGCAGCCAAACACACTTGTCCTCTCAGTCCTTACCACTGTGATCTTATTTGGACTTTTGGGGTTTTTTTCTGTACAAATGTATATTTGACTGTATCCCTGTGAATGATGTATCGATTTTAATTATTTGTAATACTGTTATTGGTTTATTTTGTAAAAAAGAGAAAAGAAAAGAAAAAACAACAACAAACTGAGTTTTGTAGCAGCTGTCTTCAATAAAAAAAAAAAACACAATGGTGACATTCAGTATATGCAGCATTTATTTCTCTGCCATGAATTGAGGCTTAGATTATGAGCAGATTATGGTGTCATAATAGTACTGTAGATGTACCACTGTTTTATCATCAACACCTTCTTGTGACATAATAATCCATATTCAATATCACAATGTGTTTTTTTGGACAATGTAATCCAAAGATATCTGAACATAATCAGATGATGTCACTAAATTGTAGTGGCTACAGTAATCAGTAACGGATTACATTTTGGAATTATCATTACTTCCTAAACCTATTGATGATCTAACTTGATAGCAGAGGAATACAAAACCCAACATCATCTTTGTAACTTTATTACCACTTGTACAGCCACATGTTCACACTGTGGTAGTTTGGTAGCGTTTAGTGGAACAAGTGAAAGAGATGGTGCAACAATATTCATTCCCTACACTGTAAAGCAAGCACTGAACACAAGGGGGAAGTAGAGACCCTGTCAAAAAATTTAACAGCATGTTTTGGGCTGTATTTTGTCAAGCTGAAAGACTGCAAAAGAGATACATAGAGTCAAGTAAAGTGCAATATTCTAACCTGCCCGTAACATTAATTTCATTTTTAAGTAAAAGATCCAGACTTATTCTGGAGCATCATGTTTTATTTTACTTGCGATACAAAAAATGTGCTGATGATCCATCCTCACATCTGAGGGACACTCAGCATTGAAATCATTCTAAAATCTACATCACAGTCATTCATATTGTGCAAAGCCTGCAATCAAACAGATGTGGGTGTAACCTTTGCCTCACAAGGTTACTGATTCTCATTATTTGTCAGTAGATGCAATCACCAGCAACACAAGTAACTGTTGAATAATAACGTTAACCTTTATGTTATTTAGCAAGCCATTGCTTCTGTCTGTGTGAGCTAACTGAGCCTCATTTGATCTGGCAGAAAAGTTATATAATTTGATAAAGAAAGGCTGAATATGTTTGAATTAGATATTCTAGAAACTGTCGTGGTCATGAAAGGATGAAAATAGAAGCACTTAGACAAAAAGTATTTCAAAAGGGCATAGGTTTTATTTCAACTTTTTGGGGGGGGACACTGCATCAACATACTACGGGCATCGTAGTAGCCTAAATACAACTCCATTGTCCCATCACTTCATCAGCAAGATTGAACCAAAAGATGAAAAGTAAAATGAGAAAAGCCTGCAGGTATTACTAAACTGAACCCTGACATGAAGGGAAAACATTCATTAAAATATAAAACATGGAGGTCTAATTTGTTGTCTAAGGGCCTTTAAAGGCATTAAAATGAATTTCAAACAAGTAGGAGAAGGACTCTGTTTTTTAAAGTTTTACCAAAGCCACAACATGTGCTTTGGTAAAACTGCCAAAACTAAAAAAACTGAGCCAGTAAAAATACAATACATGCATTTGAAGCGCAAATATCCTCATAAATCTTATATCCTTACAAGGCATGGCCTAGTAACAAAAGGGTTTGTTGCCGATGGACCACGCAGAAACATGCAGTCTGGGTCCGGCTGGCATGAAAAGTGTGAGTCACATCGCTGCTGGCCTTGGTCTAGTTCTGTTCTTGGCAGGTGTGCCGTGGTTTGGGGACACTGGCATTCATGGAAACACACTCATGCATACATACACAAACACATGCAGAAACACACAAAGTGGCATGCACACTCAAAAACACACATCTCAGGTTGCCTTCCTGATTTATCATAACGATTTAGAGGCTTTGATTCTGTCCTTGACTGTCTCAGCCTTCACACTCAATTCCAAATCGCTGCTTGTATCTGATTTTTTCGATGACTATTCATATCTATTCCGGGATGTTACTCCTATGCGACACCGATATGAACTGACAGTGATGTTGAAAAGACGCATGCACAATATGAAGGAAGAGCTGCACACAAATGCAAGTCTCATGTAAGGTGCATGACTCAGGATCTGATTTTGTACCATATCGATGTAGTCCAGATCAGAATCAGAAAAAAAGAGCTTTCACCATTCGCACAGATCAGAAAACACCAGATCTGTGTCACATGTGAGGTATGCGATAGTGCAGATGGCACATTTGCGGTGTGGGTTCCCACTCTTCCATGCCGCCACCTCCTCCTCACTGCTCTGTATAGCTGTCAGTTTAGCCCAGAGCAAATGCCTGGCAGCATCTGATATGTATTTACATAATAAACTTCCATTTTGGTATCTTTTTTTAACAATATGTTTATGTGGTTTATGCATTTCGGTATCTTTAATATTTGGCTTTCCACTCACCCAGTGGGCACTCCATCCATGACATTTTGCCTTCACCCTCACTAATCAATAAGCAGCATTTCAGTATTAGAGTAAAAATAATGATTCATATATGCTACACACTGCTCAGTATTGGCTCCCACGTAGGCCTAAGAAAGGATTCAAGTTATTTTTGGACTTAATTGTCGTTTACATGGACATATTTGTTTAGAAAAGACAGAATTAATTTGTAATCTCATTAGTAATTATGTGTACGTGCATGCTCACCAGTACTCAGATGATGGCTCACACTCTAAATAAGGTCTTCTCAAGATTATGTCGTTTGCAAGCCTTCTACTACTCCCTATTGTAAGATATAAACAAGGCAGCAGGGAACATGTCACCCCTCCCCCTCAAATAATGTTGTCCTCCTCTGGACCAGTGAGTACATTAATGAAAAAGCCTTAGGGGGAAAACTTTCAAGAAACTAAGGATGAAAATCCAAAATTCCATGCATTGTCCTGGAGGCAAATGTGTGGAGTAAGAATAGCTGGATATGTGCACTAAATTTCATGTCATTTGCTCTTGCAGTCTGGGAGATATTACTGGTTATTCACAATTTTAACTTTAACCTGTAATTGTAGCACCTCTTGGACTAATCGGTGTAATACTGAAATTTCTGGAACATAGTGGTGAGATGCATCATTCCTGAGTTTCATCAAAATCGCATATGATATCACAAGTGATGTCATCAACTATTAAAGCAAGTCAGATTGTACTGTTCCATATCGTAAAATTACCATAATATATCTGTGGGGGTTTGATAGGGTTGTTGACTTAGCTTTTCTGGCTTTCTAGCCCAGACTTTCATTCTCAAGCCAATGGCAAAGCAGTATTATCGGGATGGGAAATGAACAACCGCCACCCACCAAATGCAGGTGGGGCAGGGATTGGCACGTGACCTCTGAACACAGAAAACAAACCAGGCGACATCACAAAAGTTTGCCCAAAGTGGGAAAAAATGGTTAGCAGACCCTTTACGAAGCATGCTCCCACAAGGACGCTGATGCACTGCCCTCTGTTTAAGTCCGCTATGCCTTTTTGTTCGTCTTCCATAGTTCCAAAGCAAATCGTTTCGATATGAAATCTAGTTACCGAGGAAACATTAAGTAGGGCAGCCCCGCTGCCAGCTACGCCAGTTTAACTTGTCTACCCTAAGGGCAGATAACACTGTCAAACTGGAAGCAGAGAATGTGGCAACATATTGTTGGAGAAGGGGCCAGCAGACACAGATAATACAAGAGGAGGAAACATCTGGGCCAGAGCCAGGAAAAATAGAACCGTACTGCAATGAGACGTGATGACATGTTGAGCGAGGCAAGATTTTTAAACACAGATTTTTAAAGATTTTGAGCAGATTTTAAGCATTTTAGATTTAGAATTATCTGCTTCAATTGTTCAATCATTGTCAACATACTTGAATAAATATTTTAACTATAGTCTATAGTTTTTTAATTATATTTATCCTTTAACATTAAATTAAAAAGCAGCTGGCAAAATTGTGACTGACTGTCTGGTAGAATGTAGGAATCTTCCAGACACTGACTAGTGGATAAAAAAGTTAATTACCCACCGTGAGTATTATTATTATAGTATTATACATAGTGACATGTAACCTTTTTACTAGACATTTCTGTTGAGTTCTGTTATTCCTCCTTATTGTGAAATGTGACCTTATTATTTATGGGAATTACAGGCCACCGTAAGCTGTGCCAGAGACCTGTTGATGTTGCAATTCCTTGGTTGTTGATTGAAGTCAACAAAAGTCATAGGTTAATACCCCTTTAAAAACAACAGAAAACTATGCTGTAAGTGGCAAGATGTCTGTAAAAAGCCTTGGACAAAGTGACCTCAGCTGATCACCAGAAAGGGTACCTTCGGTTTTCCATAAAGTTGCTCCGGTACAAGCATGTGCTTCGGATACAGCTGGAAGCTAGATGCTGGGAGAGTACTAGCAAAGCACATCTGGCATCTGACATCAATTGTACTGAAGACGATGTGGCAGATGCGCCACATCTTCTGGGTATAGCTGTCTGGCTGGGTGTACTGACAAGAATCTATGGAAAAATGCTTACATTTTTTTTGAAATGACAAACAGGAGCAGAGCATTTCCGGGTTCACCTTGACAGAGACCATAAACACTATCACATTGAGAACACGGAGTAAGCAATGATTAAAGCTGCACTAGTCGACTTTGCATTTTGATGGTGACAGCGAGAAATAACTGTTTGAATATGCACAAGTTTGAAGGACTTCATTGCCCAGAAACCACCAGTTAACATCAGTAAACTGCACACTCGTTGGACCTGCATTTCTTCTTAGTGGGTTTGAGATGGTGAAACAAATCTAATGGAGGCAGGTTCAACCATTGCTTGTGAGTATAGGTTTCTCTTGGACTCATTGCTGTTTAGGAGACGCTTTTGGATATCACTCTTAAGTTTCAATTCATCACCCGCCAGTGACCATCCAGACACCAGAATTTAATTTAGCCGTATAGAGTGAATCAGTGATGTCTCAATTAGGTCTCAAAAGGCAGGTATATTTCTACATAAAAATATTGCCTAATGCAACTTTAAAAAATGTTGTTCTTGGGGCAAGCAAAATTTCTCCAAAAGAAACAGGTTGAGGTTCATTTGGTGCTTATGTGGTAAATCTAAGAAGGCTCAAAAGCTCAAAGCTCTCTATTAAGAGGTTGAAGTGACAAGAAGAACTGTATTATCCTTTGGCTCCTCAACTTCCTGTTTCTCTGTATTTAGTCAATAGTTACATCATATTATCTGATGCCTCAGCTAATGTTAGAGAGGCTAGTTAGCTAGTACCACAGGGTCTTAGCAGTGTAGTTTTATATGGGAAAAGGATCTTAGAACTGCTTATATCTAGCCCGACAGAGGAGTTTAAATGTGCAAGCAGAAGGTGAGAGATGACATTGGCAGAGTCAAAAGACTTAACAGTTAGGAGTGTAGTGCCTACTGCATGAGTTGGGCAAAAATGGAAGCCAAGGGAAGCAGTTCAGCAGGCACAGTCAGTACTCAGGCATAGGGATATTGTAGGACAGGTACAACAACGGGGGGGAGGATTAGGGCTACTGTGTTTAGGGCATGTTTAGGGCAACCTTTATCAAGTAAGGCAACTCTGTCAGGGAAAAGAAGGATGGCGGTGGAAGAAATACATCAGGTGGAAGCAGCATGGTTGGCTAAGGCTGTCTCTGGTAAAACAGGGTCAAGGGATAAATTGGGAAACTGTAGAGAGGAAGAAGCTTCGCTATGACAATTTCATCTAGTTCTGTCTCCGGATGGGGTTAAAATTACCCCAGGATGTCAGACTTTTCTCAAAATATGGTAGGTAATTTTGTGGGCGATGCTTGAAGCAAGGCATGAAGGATATACCTGAAGCAGCAATGGCAGTCAATTAGTAGATCTGTGAATAGCCACTAGTGAATATCTAAATAAAGACAAAGGTGCACCACAGAGACCAGCCAGGAGCTGCATGGTCCTGTATGGTCTAGCGGTTGGGATTCCTGGTTTTCACCCAGGCGGCCCTTGTTCGACTCCTGGTATGGGAAGTACAATTGACCCAGTCCCACTCCAGTCATTAGCTTTTCACTCTGCCACTGTCTGGCTGGCATATGGTACCGGAGCATCTGGTCCTGAACCAACCAACAGGTACAGAAACAATTTCTACCCCCCCATGTATACACAGATACTACCACTTTTTATACTAGACACTTTGCATCTTAGTCACTTTTTACCTTGACACTTGTATGACACTTTATTCTATTTTTATTTCATTGTTACTGTGCATTGTTACTTTTATTCTTATGTTGCTGAGAGGAGATTCAAAGTCTAAGCATTTCATTGTCAGCAACCAATACTGTGTGTACTGTTACTGTGCATTTGATAAATAAACTTTGAACTTGTTCCAGAGGGTGCCAATAATCATGGCCATGGCCACTTTTCAATTTTGAAACCATAACTTATTTATTTTTTTTATTCTTATTGATCATGTGCAGTTGTAAATCGATAGATGAATGTGTGAAGACTGAAAGTTCCAATTATTTCATTTCATAAAATGCAAGCGTGCCAATAATCGTGGCCTGAACTCTAGACATCATATTCCAATAAAGTGTCCATCCTGAGGAATCCTGAGAACTATTTTTCCATGTTGCCCATTGAAAAGGTGCAAGTATTAAACTCCTAAACTCCTCTTTGTGAACTCAGTTTGCAAGAGAGGGAGACCATAGTCAACTACTGTTTGGTGGCAGTGTGTATGGTCAGAGTAACTTTTTATTCACTCCATACTAAATGACACAACAGCTGAGCAGTAAATATACAAAAGACCTCATATCCACACAAGAGGGCCGGTAGCATATTTCAAGTATGGAAAAATTAAAACCAAGAAGATGCCCATGGATGAGGCATGCAATGACAGATGAGAACTTGCACTCAGACATGCTTTCAATCAGAATAAAGCTTTTTTTGACATGCACAGAATCATCGCGCACTCTAGCAAAAACATTTTAGAAGTGCACAGAAGATTCCACGTTAGAGCATAGCTCTTGTAATATTAACATGCCTGCCTCCCTCCAAGACTAGAAGTCACAATAAATGAACGCACGTGCGCCAAAGGAAAATGTATTTAATCTGAAGAAAGTAGTTGGTTCAATCGTTTACATGGTTAATATTCTCCTATTGACAGTATAGACATGGTAGCTGTTGAGAAACTGTTCTCAGTACTTGGTATAATTGTTTGCTGATACAACTTCAACTGTAGTTGGTGTAGCGAGTAGGTGTGTAGCACAGTAAGGTATAGATATTATAACTGTCAATATGATTGTGATTGGTAGCGTGTGCGCCCTAATCAACCAGAATCATGAGTCAAATTGAATTAGTGGCAAGAGCAAAGCAAGGTCTGGTGAGCAGGAGCAGTGGTGAGCAAACAGGGCTTTGGCTCAGTTCAGCGTCTTTTGTAGTGGAGTAATGTGTGTTGTGGTTTTGTCCCAACACGAGACTGCCAGTAGACATGGATAACTCATAGTGTAACCATGTCACATTAGACCTGAGAACACCGACCTCAAGACCTGAAACTGTCAAATCTAGGTTTCTAACCCAAGCTGTATGGGTAATTCATTGGAATGAAATGGAAAAAAGTAGTTTAATTATAACAAAGGGCGGAAATTAGGGCTAAGTAGCTCGCCAGTTAAGTATATGGGTAAATGGAGGCTTTTCAGGGTTCGGCTAATGTTATGTCAGTGTTTTGTTTCTAGCATGCATTGAGGTTGTACATGATCGTGTTACAATTACAAGGTAAATAAATACCACATTCGAAACTGGACACCATCTTGGCTTGATGCACGCTCGTGATTGGCTTTCATGTAACAACATCTGATTTGTCTTAGCCGGTCCTTTTACCCAGAATCCTACCAATGTGCAGTGACATCACAATCTGGGAATTATGGGAAGGAATCTATTCTGACAGATATTATAAGTCTGAATGCTGATTGTCACAAGTGTCATTTTGGATCTCTGTAATGACATTTTGACAAATCATAATTCCTCGCTATGTAAAATTACTTAACGGTTCTTTGATTGTTGTGTCTGTCTGCCTTTAGTTTTTTAGTTTTTTGAATGCACCAACATCACCGAGTCAAATTCAGTTGTTTAGGGCTCCCGGCGACGAAGACAGACTGGAATTATAAAGGTATAAGACAATATTGCCCTAACCCTTATATTATTCATTATGACAGCTTTGCTTCTTTATTAAAGTTCAAATATCCACATGTATGTAATAACCTGAATGAAATAACTCTGACTAATCAAATGAATGCACTCTAAAACACTTGTGTGCTTTGTATCTACTGTGAGGTTTGCCTGTGTATGGAGAAAGCAATGAGGCAACTGAATCAGCCTGCTGTTAAGAGCTTCTGAGTGATGGCTTCTCCTCAAAGGCATTTCAGCACACCGATCGCGTCTCACTCCAGGTAAATGTTTCAAAACCGTCGTCGTGGCAACAGCGGCTGAGGCACCATCCCCATCACTGTCGGCAAAGGGAGAGCAAGGAATAGGAGGAGTAGGGAGAAAGAGGAAGCGATGCATCAGTGTTGCTGCTGTCGGCGGTGGCATGTCACCACGTCACGTGAGTCTTGGATGGCGATGGGATGTGTCGTTTGGTAAACAGCGCGTCTTGATTTGTCTGATTTTGTCTGTCTGGGGAGAGGAAAATTAACATCGAACAACAGCAACATGATTTCAGTCAGTATGGCTTCGCTTTCTGATTCCGCAAGGTTCGTCTTCTGGACAGACAAAGGCAGTCGGTTTACCTCAGTAGCTGGGTAATGAGGCATGGAGGGGTGTCCCTGCAAGTCCACATGCGTGAACGCACACACACACACACACACACACAAAAACACGCATCTAACTGCTTATCCCCAGATACTCCGCCCACCCCCATGCCTCTGGTTCGTTAGTTTCTATTTACCTCTGTGCTAATCCCCACCCCGCCACCCCCGTTCTCTCG